>JAOEGS010000496.1:0-10826 GCA_025447755.1 Corythornis vintsioides | reverse complement strand
TCTAACTTGTGAATAATAATAAAAATATTTATATGTTACTTTAGAAAATTTCAGTGCGGAACACCTTAATCATATTCATTAATCAATTTCCAAACAAAATCAGCTGTCTTCAAAAACAAGAACAGAGAAAAATTAGGACAACATATATCCTTTAAAAAAGTTAGACTTTTTTTTTTATTCCAGGAGAAGTCAACTAAAAGCTCCCTCCATTCAGACACCTGGGTTTCGTTTCATAATAGCTTCAGTCCATTGTTCCTTATTATCAGAGCTGACTATGTTCAAGCTAAGGCAGATCTTGTTCCTAAATTTATGTCTCTGTGTGTGACCACTACAATATGTGTTTTGTATGCTTTTTCCTGAAAGCCTAATATAGTGATACCTGTGACACGGCTTGGACTCCCCCTTTCATGTATATTACCAACTCGAACTGCAACCTGCTGGTAGATTTTTCTTAAACTCTAAAATGAGGGTCTAACCTTCTCTTCTTTTTCTTTTTCTTCTCTGTTACCTATAATCTTGATTTGACTCACACAAAAGTGACACAGTGGGAAATCCACTCAAGAAGACTTTGACAACTAACAATGGAAACCTACCTACACGAAAGTTGACTGGTGGCGTTTATAGTGAAAAAATGTATTCAAGTTTAAAGATGTCATCTGTGTTAACTGGTCCGTGTTGGTTTTGTGCGTTTTTGTCAAAAGAAATGTGCTGCAGAGTCACCTCTGTTAGGGTAAAGAAAATTAGCCAGAACATCACCACTAAAAAAGACAGGTTTTTTTGGGGGGAAAAAAAGAAAAGCCCCCAAAATTTTTAAGATTGGGTAAATACGATTCTTAGCTTAGACCAAATTCAAAGGACTCATACAAAACAGTAAAACTTAAGCATATTTAAATATTACTAAGATAGAGAATTACTTATACTCCTCTTCCTTTTGCCTTCTCTAGCACGAAAAACATTATTTTATGCAGTACCAAAGCTGTACTTATGGATTAAATTAAAATCACTGTAGATTTTTTTTTAGTACAAGCTACTGATTATTTTGGCTTCAGTTTTGGAGTTGAAGTTGAGAAGATTTACACACACTCACTTCTCCCAGGAATGAAGGGAATACAGCCCTCTTAATCGAATAGGTCAGCAAATGGACACCATGAGTTGCCATTGGAAATCTTGGGCATTTTATCCCAGAAAAGAAAAGAAGAATACAAAGTTCAAAGATGCTAACACCCAAGTTAAAGATCTTGACTGAATCTATTGGGTTATTGAAGTCATTAATACTGTACAACCAGTCCTCTTGTCCTCTTCCAAATCACTATGTCTGCTCAACTAGGCCAAACATCATTGGTCTCAGTTGACTTGAAGTAGTTTGTCATAATTATATTCAATGCTAATAGATACTTTTCTTGAACAAATATTCTCTGAATGTGAAACTCAACCCCAAAATGGTTCTTTGGGTCAGGTTACAAACACGTGAGGTGGAGCTGATGTTACTATGACATCCCCATGAAATGTAGAACAGGTAAATCTGGTGGCTTTCGAGAGGAACCTGAGGGACTGAGATGCAACAGTGATGTACACTGTAAAGTCTGAATGGAACAGAAAGGATCTAAAGGAAGAAGGAGGCAGGGCAGCCGTTGCATCTCTCAACTCATTCATCCAGGTCTGAGTAGGCTGAAGAAAGGACAGAGTTCAAAGAGGTCTGTACTGTTGTCCAAGCTGTGGGTTGTCTCTGACTAAATAGAAGGCTTTACAAAGGAACAGATTCATAGATGGCAAATCTTCCTTATCTGTGTTTCACCTACACCTGAGTGATGTCTGTAAATTTAAAGTAATTTAAAATGTAAAGAAGGTGGGCAAAAGAAAAATATAATCTCTCAAAATGAATCAATTTGAAGTGAAGCCACTGTGTTCAATGGTTTTTCACTATCCAAGTTCTTTGTAAGCCTTCATGATGCAAAGAAGTTTATAAAAGTAAGTGACTTGCCTTGGCTTCAGGAAAATTCATGCAGTAAACACAGGGAACTAGAACACATCATTAGTAGAACAAGGAGTACCCCAGAAAATCCAGTGAGAAGCTGGATGTTGTAATGACTGACTGAAGAAGGAATTTAATCTCCCACTGTTATGGCAACCCTGTGCAGCTCCCGAGTGTGTTTATTATGGAGAATGAGAGATGTATGCCTCATGACTGCATCTTTTTTACAGCCATTTTAGAGACAGGTAAATAGAGGGACTTGGTTAATGCATGTCCTGGACTACAAGGGATGTGATTTGGGCATCTTGTTTCATTTCATCCATTAACAGGCATTATTTGATATGCTCCTTTGTACCCAGTACATCTTCCCCACATGGACTCTACACTTTAGCCCAGACAAGGGCCATTACAGGACCATAGCGCCCATGTCACCCACCCGATTCCTTCTGCAGCTTTACTGCCAGAGAAATCTCAGCATCAGACCACCATCAGATGAAAGCCAGCTAAATTCTCAAGCCAGAAAATCCCCCAAAGTTGTGTGATTAAACAAAATAAAATGTCCTTTAAATTCTACTTTAGAGAAGATGTATTCAAGTGCAGATGGGGGTTATTGTGTCTCACTTCTGTCATCAGGTAGTCAGGGTAATTGACCCAGCCATACCTGCCCAGAGGAAGAGAAAATGTTTGAAATTCCTGTTAGAAACAATTATGTACTTGACCTTAAAGTATGGGTCTTTCTGCTTTTACTTTTTTAAGGAGGGCATTAAAAAAAAAGAAAAAAAAAAAAGAAAACAAAAAAAAAAAGAAAACAAACCCAGAAATGTTTCCAACTCTTTGAAGGTCCCATTTGTGCTGAAACAGGCTCTGTGAATCAGTAATTGGCCTCTCAGAGCCCAGGGGATATGAGACAGAGGCAGCACTCAGCAGGCAGGCATGGCTGCCACGCTCAGCACTTCTGCAGCTGCCCGCTTCCCTGCCCTGCTGCAGTGGGATGAGCCACATCCCCTGCCCCATGGCCTGATCTCCAAACCCTCCTTGCTCAACCTCCCACCACGTCTACCGGCTCCACTGCAAAGGGCCTGAGAAAAAGTCACACAGAAATATAGTTGACACAAGGATGTCAGTCTCTTGGGAAAGTGCTAAAGTCCTCTGGAGATCATGACCTCTTTCACAAGGGTAGAGTGGGCAGGTGCCTACCTCCACAGACAGCCCAAAACAGAGGCATAAGAGCAAAGCCACAAGCATTTGTCTGCTTTTCAGCATCTTTAACTATTTCCTGTTAAACTTGCAGCTGAAATGATGCAAAGTCTCTGAGGGTTTTGCTTGGTTCAGGACACGGGTGGGGGATTCAAACAAGAGGCATCTGCTTTGCTCATCAGTAAGGTCAGATCCCACAAGCATTTGTCTCAGATACCCAGGCTAGGTCAGAAAACAGACCTGCTTCTGGGCATCAGTTCCAAGAATTTTAGAGGGAATTCACTGCTTGACGTGTAGGGCGGCCCAGAGTCTCTCAAAGCAGCCCAGCACAAGATGATTAGGAGGTACCAGGGACATGCCTCAGAACACAGGAACACAAGTGTCTGAGCAGCCTGGTCTAATTGAGGGTAACCCTGCTCACTGCAGGGGGACTAGACTAGATGACCTTTGGAGGCCTCTTCCAGCCCTAACCATTCTATGATTCTATGATCCATGTTGGTAGTGACTTCTCTGCAGGACATGCTTGTTTCCAAGGGCTTGAAGTATTTAACACACTGTTCTTGAGGGCTTTGCCTTTCACCCATGGTGGGACCAGCTCTCCTGCCATTGAGGAGGTGGATGGATGAGGTGGCCCACTGCACAGAGAATCCTGAAGCTGCTGGCTGAGGAATTGCTCAGGTTTTCTTGGTGCTAGCACTGCCTTGGCTCAGAGGCAGACAGCACAGTAATCCCTGCACACAGTCACCCAGAAAGAGAGGACATTTCTGTCCTCTACAAGAAACATAATCTCAGCAGAAGGATGTGTAGTCCTGATTTTGTACTTGTCCCTTCTGCCTTCATAACCAGATAGATTAGAAACAAAGAACAATCTTCAGCAAGACCATGAGCATTTCACAGGCAGTCACTTTGCTTCCCTGCTCAATCAGAAGAGAGGACCCTGTCTGGTCCCAGCATTGTCCCCATGGACTCCATGAAAGGGAAAGGTTGTTGTGAACCGGGAGATGGTACACAGAATCATCCCATTGGTGTCCTCCTTCTGCTTCCCCTCTGGGCCATGTGTGAAGACAATCACGCAACACAAATACACACACATGGGAGCTAGGTAACGCTTGTGGCCATGCACAGAACAGGCCATTTCAACCCTGATGGCCCCTGGGTTATTAAAAACATTAAAAGAAAGAAAGAATTAATCCTCACTAATGTCTTTGCTTTAAAAATCAAAACAATGATAACAAAAAGACCAGTCAGGTTAATTACACTAGAGCACAAAGGAATCTCTAAGATGCAAATACATTTTCATGAACATTAAAAGCAAACCCCTCTCTAAAATGTTTTTCTTTCACAAGCAAGCAAGAAAATACATTTGGATAAAACAAACTTTGCTTATTTTAGTTTCGACTCAATTACCTGTTAATGGAAAAAATCTGGCACCACTAATAATGAGGCAGGAATGAGATCACTGTTCTGGAGGCCTGGCTTGTCAGGGAAGCTTGCAACAAGAAGTGCATTTATCTGCCTTTCTATAACCCTTTTCAAGCACTCTGTCAGGGAGCCCAAACTGAACAGCCAGTTTAGGAGGAACTTGGAACCTGCTCCAGGCCCTCTTGTCCCTCTGGGAAAAGGAAAATTATTGTTGGCAAGTCTGCCTGGCTCCAGAAGTTGATCCAGTGCCCCCCACTTGCCCATACAGCAGCATACAGAGCTAAGAATTTTGTAATAATTAAATAACGGAGTGCTGATTGGTTACTGGAGGTGGTCTTGAAACTGGTGTTTAAGGCAGTGGAGAACAACGATTACTATTCATAGAAAAAGCAGAGTCTTAAAATCCATCTGTTTTGTTCCAAATTTAGGCCAAAAAAATGCTCACTCACTGTCTTTAAAAATACCACCTGCTTAGCTATTTTGTAAAATGTGCCATTATATAATTTTGAAGGAGGAGCAGGCAGGGAGGCAGCAGGGGCTGAGAAAGGGTGGGGGAAACAGATTAAAAGATATAGTTAGATCCAAAAATACCCCAACAGCATATTCAAAAGGGAACACCAAATAAAGGAGCAAAGGAGACATTTTCTGAGGAAGATTAGAACCATGGTGTTTGATAATGACTGGGAATGAAATACTACAAAGGGGCTTGTTTGCAAAGATGATATTTTTTCCTCTTTTTTTTTTTAAAAAAAAAAACAAACCAGAAAACAAACAACAAAACCATCTTGCTACACACACTCAACTCTACTCCTCACCATGCTATGGGACTGTGGAAACATCCTGAGCCTTTCCCACCCTGAAGACCTTCCTGGAGGGGACCAGGCCAGCACATTACAGCCTGCTTGGCCAAAGGCCCCACCAGGAGGTACCTCCCAAATGGGACTCTGCTTCTCCTTGGTAAGGTGGTGCAAGCAAATACCTGGAAGGAAGGAGACAAGGAGCTGGTAAAACGACATCATCTACTAGCAGTAACACTAGCAAGGCCCGGTGTCCTACAGATGTTTCTCCTATCTCCCCATCATCCTACCCCTCCTCTCGCTTCTCTGACGCAGTCTTACATAATATTACATATTGCAGCTGCAGTATTTCCAGCTTTCCCTATATCCTTAACTCTCTCTCATGTTCCTTATTCCCTCCAACACCCCGGTGCTCTCCATGTCTCCTACCTAATCTTCTTGGCCTGCCAGCTGGGCAGGAGAGTGCAGATGCTGGTCCAGAAGTAGACGTGTGATAATTGGCGATCTGGACACTGCCAGAGAGAATGGAAAACAGCTGAGCTCTCTCTGCCTGTTCTTCAGCAGTGGATCTGGAAAGCCTCTCAGTGTCGGCAGAGATTTCTCTGGAACTCAGAGGGACTTTATCATCTCCAAGAGTTTGAGTGCCGCTGTCAAATCTAGGTCAAAATGCCACAGGATTCAAGAATTATCAGGAGAGGGTCAAACAGATGGACAGACAGCATAACTTCATGATCTTCACTACCTTAGAGGTCCAGAGTAACACTCTCCCACACCAAATTATATGCATTTCCAATTTCAGAAAAAGAGCAACTCCTAGAACATGGATGCAAGTAATGAGTGAATATTTTTAACTGATCCCTGAGGAAAATCAGTCCAGGGTTTTGCAAACTACTATCCTCAGAGAGTCTTTAAAACAGGTTGGTGACATTATTGACAGTGATGGGTGACTGGGATGCAGTCAACTTGTAGTTGATCTGCCTTAGAGGTCTCAAGTTGTTTTCCAAGAGCTTCTTAAAATGAATGTTGAAGTACCTGCCTACCCTTTTTTTTTTTTTTTCTTTCTATAATATAGCAGTTGTTATAATCTCTGAGCAAATTTGCGTATTCATAGTTTTCAGGCCCCAGGAGCTTTAGCCTTCCTATCCAACAAAGACCATCAAAGCTCAATGTTTGTCCTCTACTGAATTTAGACTTCAGCTTCAGCATGTCTCCTGAGAGAGCATCTGCAACCTTCACCCAGAGGTTTAGGCGGTAAAGCTCTCCTATGTGTATGCCAGGCATAGCTGGGCAGCACCGACACACACATACAATTTTTTTATTATTATGTTTCATGATTGTTGCAATGGCCTGTATAACCATTCTACAGTGAACTCTTTACATCTTTTTATAGTCCAATTAAATGAATGGGATTGTAAAGATTGCTCTTTTTTTCCTGCCTTTCCCTTCCTTTTTTTTTTTTCTTTTAAGCAAAGCTTAAAACCATGTGGCACTGCTTTATTGAGTCAGCAATTGCTTAAACTTTTTAACATTCCATACTCTAAGTGAAAAATGAGATTTACAAAACTAATGGAAAAATAAGTGTCTCCTGAACATGCAATGCATTGACTTGCTTCTTTGCCTTATCCCATGAAAACAGATGGAAGCAATAGCTACAGTGAATTACCTATTGTATGCAGGGCCCCACATTGTCCTGTAGCAACCCTGTACAGGGACAGAGCGTGCCAGTTTGTCCCCAACCTGCTAAGGCGGTTGCTCTCATTTGTGTGGATCTGGGGATGAATTGGGTGATCAGGTACTACAGGTACCCTTGGAGCCAGTTGCTCACCCTATTTTACACTACACTAAATGGGAGGGGCTGTCTTTCTACCCTGTTTCCAGCGTACCTGGTCTGATGGGTGTGACTCCTGGGCACAAAGGGAGTACATACAAGTAATGGTAATTTTCTCCCAGGACCCAGGTCAGGTTCTTGAATCAAGGGAAATTTGAAGGCAAATCTCAAGGCACAAGCCCATCAAGGGACACAGCCAATGCACAACCTACAGGAAACTCAAGTGGTAGCTTTCCCAGGAATATACAATTGTTCTCCATAGCAAACAAGAGTTCCCAGCACGAGCCACCTGCCACTGACAAATTCTGCTCAACGTATCTTTTGAATATGTGCCTCTCTCACTGCACACACAGAATGAAAACTGATTTGCCCAGAACAGTGTTTTTGGACTCTGCTTTCTAAAAGGCTTGCTAATAAAGCAGTGAGCAAAGAACACACTGCTTGGCTGAATGTATGAATCATACCTTGATGGTGTCTCCTTTGAATCATGCCATTCAAAGATCTCCATGGAGCACTATGTTTTACATTAGAAGAGAGCAGTTATCCCCAGTAGAGATGCAGCACATGTGTCTGGCTGATGGATGGCCATGCTCTATCAAGAGTCAAAACATTTAGGAGAAAGAAAGAAAAAAAATTCCCTAGAAACCTTAAATAGCAGGGGAGAAATTTGAGTATCTTGTTCAGTTTTCTGGCTACCAACAACAGTAAGACACAGCATCTTCCACAAACGTTTCACAGCAACATCCTTTTCCCTATTGCAGTCCCATCCCACCTGCACTGCCCACACGCCTGTCGTGGGTGACAAGAGGACATGTTCCACTGCAATTAAGGGCCGTGTTGTGTTAGATCATGACAAAGAGCATCAGGCCTTGGATCGAGGGAGATAAATGGAGCCTGGTAAAACATTCACTGTGACTTAATCCTTCTAATAGGAAACATGAAGCTTACATACTTAAAATACATATTTTAAAACAATTTGAAGTACTATATATTCTGTTTAAACATTACTTAGTGCCTCACCCAGTACCTCCCAGCCACTCTACAAAGCCAGCTCCTTCTGCAGCCAACAGAGAACCGCTTTGCAGCCAGTTTTGGTTTTAACAAACCCCACACTGCACGGGACAACACAGCAGGGCTGGGCTTCCCCAAATGGTCCCATTCCCAGGTCTCTGCAGAAAAGCACTTCACCTGCTTTCCCACATGAGGAATACTTACCCTTTCCACAGAGTCTGTCAAGACTGACTGAAGAGCATCATCACCCGAGCAGCACAATGGCGTGGCGGCAGGAAACAAGCCTGCTCTGAGACCTTGGCATTGCACCGCCCTCAAGCACCACTGGTGATACTACTACGGCTGAGACTTTCTAGGATGACTGGGGCTATGGCGATGTTCACTTATGAGATTTCCTGGAAATTACAAAGCTTAAAACCCTACTTATTTTAGAAATCCCAAACAAATCAAGCTTTTAATAAAAATTCTGGCATTTAAGTTCACTTTCATCCTGTGCTGGGCCGATGTTGGATGCTCAGTGCTGAGAGCAGGCTGTGCTGCAAGGGCTCATTGCATTAAAAGAAGAAACAAACAACAAACAAACCAAAAACCAGGCTTAAATCTACCCAGGAGTTAAACCCTAAGGCCAGCACAAGGACTCTTGACTAATTAGGGCTACCTAAGTTTTCTCACATGTGACCTTTATAGTGCATAAGCCCCGTTTAATGGGATCATCATGTCGAACAAAATTGTTTTAAAATTAAAGTACCATCAGTCCTGGTCTTCCACCTCCCAGTCAGGATCACATCACACAGAGGGGTGACATTACAGCAGCTCACGTGCTATTTATCTTTTGCCAAATTACGTGTCATTTGCTCCAAATTAAAAAAGCTTACCAAATGGGGAGAGGGCTAGTGAAAAACAAATTTAGCTGTCAAGTTGTATGGGAATGCAAAGGAAACAGAGGATTTGTCACAACCAGAGCTGGCTGCAATTTTCCCCAGTTTTCACAAATTTTTTTAAAGGAAATTTTCCACTCACACTGTAAATCTTTCTGTCCAGAGAAAAATGCAGTCAATGCATAAATGAGTCGACAAGTCATTCTCTGCACATACTAAGTTGCTTTTATTAATCCAGAACTGCATGCTACAGATACTGTACAGCATGAACATTTATTCATTACAAAAAAATGGCTTCCAAACCATTAAAAATGAAAATCGGAATAAGAGCATAAAACAGAACAGTAACATCACAACTGTTAGGAAACATTCAAAGTATTCACAAAAAATGTTATAGTTAGCATCTTAATAAACCAGAGAAAAATCTGAGACAGTTTTACAATCGCTTCATGTCAACTACAATGGCACTGAATGAACAGATGAACAATTTTTCAGCTTTATACAGCGTTTTTTTGCAACATCAACATGCCTAGGTTTTTTTTTTTTTGTTTTAAGTTTGCTACCTACCTGTATGTAGTAAGTGTACATAAAAGTGGCAGTCTGATTTTCCTTTTATGAATAATCTAATATACAGAATTTGGCCCTTAAGGGTTTATACCTCTTCATTTTAAATGCTTTCCGGACAATCTGCTACCAAACACATCTGTTATAGGTGACATTAAAACTACATACATATCTACCTATGTAACATCACAGCAAAACATGATGAACAAAAAAATTACAGCATTAAAAAAAAGAAATAATAAAGTAGTTGGGAGAAAGTTAAAAGTCACTGAGAATTTTGGCACATAAAAATTTTGCACACAGCCTACAGTCCTAATGTCACAGGGGATTCAGCTGCAGTTCTGAATGGGAGACACTTGAACCTTGCTATTTTTCAAACAGCATTGCTAAAAATTCCCTTGCTAAATTTTTCAAGTCTTTTTCTGTGTAATGGCTTTTAAAGCAATTTTGTTTTTCTTTACACTATTGATCCTTGAAAAAAAATGCATCTGCGAGTGTCCATTTGGTGGCAACTGTGTTTCATATAGCAAAAAAAAACCAAAAACAAAAAAATCACACACAAAAATTCAAAAACAAAAATCCCGGAAAAAAAATATATATACACATTTATATATAAACTTAAAAACCTTGTACAAATGAGTTGTTATATATAAGATGCTTACACTAAGGGGAAAAAAAATCTTTATACAATGTTTGAAGAAAAAAAGAAGAAAAAAACATTTAAAAAGGGACAACATACAGATACAACAAGCAATTTCTAAAGCAATAAATACTACTGGTCCAATAGCGTTGTGATACTTTTAATTGTTGAGTAGCATTCCCTCCCCCAAAAAGAACAACACCATGGAACAAGGTATATTAACACATTTTTTTTTTAACCCTTTGTTTCTGTACATTTAAACAATAACAAGTAACATCACAATAAAGGTTGTTTCACACGAAGAAGAAAAAAAAAAGAAGTAGTAGCGGCACCGCATTCGTTGTGCCCTTAAAGGTTTAAAAACCAGATGTAAAATGATTGGTTCGCAAGCTCGTATTTAATACAAATAATAAAGAACCAATGCCTCCGGCAAGGGCTGCTTCAAAATTGCTTCTTTTTTTTTTTTTAATTTTTAAAATCAGTCTTTAAAACTAAGCTATTGGAACTACATAACAAT
>JAOEGS010000495.1:32730-48826 GCA_025447755.1 Corythornis vintsioides | reverse complement strand
CTGCTCGGGCAGGGGGGTTGGACTAGATGATCTTCTAGGTCCCTTCCAACCCCTAATATCTGTGAATCTGTGAATCTATGATGCATATTAACAGTAACAGATTTCAAATATGTTAGAAAGAGGAGAAAGTAATCATGAAAAATTGGTTCACTGATTTGTTTCTATTCTTCTTCCATTCAGGAATTATATGTGATTTGACTGCAATTTTCTAGAATTTATCATTATCTGTAGAATAGAATTTGCGAATTATTCTTGATCAGTAGCTCATTCACAAGCAATTAGTTGGAAGAATTATATATTTAAATTCCTTGGTTAAAGATGTATTTGCTCCCTATGTGAATAAGCACAACTGATAAAATTGAAGTAACGCCAAGAGAATATTAAACAAGCCCCAGACCAGTTGTACAGCAAGACATACAGCAGAAGACATATATTTATTTCTAAAGTGTCTATGCATGCATACAAGTGTGGTTTGAAAGCTTTTTGTAAGCTTTTTTTTTTTTTTTTTTTTTTTGTAAGCTTTTTGCAATACTTCCATAATACTTGCTGTTCAATGTGTTCTTGCTAGTAAAAAAACATAACAGAATGTCCTGGTTTGAGTGAGAACTGAACAAATTCTGTTCAGTTATTTTAGTGTTCAGCTCAGATTTTCTAACTAACTGAACTGTGGAGAGTTTTCTCACAGAAAAAGGTCATGATTTACTGTCAGTGAACAACCCATGTTGATAAGACTAATGAGCAACTGTGAAGGAGCTGTGAGAGTCTGTCCTTGTAGCTAATCCTGAAGAGGTCTCGAAATACTGATACAAGATTCCTGCCTTCCTCCCTTGGAATGTAGAAAATAGAACTTTGTTCACCTGCAAAACTTTGCCTGAGAAACTGCTAGCTTCACGGGGTGGGGGGGATGATAACTGCTATTTCTGTAGCTCTGCTGTTTGACCAATAGTAAAGATGTGAACACGTTTTACTTTTAGAATCACTATAAATGTAGAAGGGTTCATTTACTTTTAGAATCACTATAAACGTAGAATGGTTGTGAATAAAGATGAGTACGCATGATACAATCACATTGATCAGTCGTCCAGCCGATACTCTGGCTGAAGGGGTCACGACTTAGCCATATTAGCTTAACTCGTAGCTCCACTTAAGAGAATGATGTACTCATACTGAGTCAAGTTGTTCGTCCAGCAGCGCCCTTTCCAACACTGCACTGTCTGAAGTTAACAGCATGTTTTGCAGACAGCGTCTGCTTCTAGCAGTGATAACAGCTCATGTTTAGAATTACTACCAGGGATGGAATGCAAACCAAGGCCATTGCTAGAATTTGTGTATTGCACTGAGGGGTGCAGAAAAGTGAAAGACTGCACTTGTGGGGAGGAGCGGACAGGACAAGTGACCTCAAACTGACCAACAAGGTATTCCATCCCATATACGTCATATCCAGTATAGAAAGCTTGGGTGTCCGTAGGGTCTCTCTCACTCTCTGGTTCGGGATCTCGCTCTCTGGATCTCGCTCTTGGTCTCTCTTCCTCTCTTGAGAGGATTCTCCCACTCAGAACACCAAGGAGGACTTTGTCTATACTGCCTTCAATCCTGATCGGTGTGTTCCTGAAACCCAGTGCCAGAATCCAGCTCCTGAACACAGCTCCCATCTGCTGAGGCGTCCAGTCTGGGACTCTGCCTGAGCCAACTCCACAGCATCAGTGATGGTGACGTAATTACCATCAGGGGAATTGGGTTCGGTACTGGTTTTGTACATATGTGTATATATTCCATTATTATTATTTTAATTTTCATTAAATTGTTGTAGTTTCCTTTTCTAATCACTAAGTCTCTCTCCCTTATTCCTTTTCTCTTCCTCTTTGGGGAGAGAGGGAGGTTAAAAGAGAGCATCCTTTATCAGTCTGGGCTGCCCTGACCCTAAACCGTGACAGATTTTTTGGCGCCCAACATGAGGCTTGATCAGAGCTTTGATATATTGCCTGAATAGTTCAAATTCCAGTTCGCTCACTTGAGAGATTATACATTTTTCCTGAGCATCTTTAGGAAAAGGAAACTAAAACAGACTGTCTAAAATGTGGCTGTTTCTGGATGTAGTGTTGGTTCGTGTCTTTCTAGTACTTTCTGAGTTAAATGTTGTGCTGCTCCCTTGTGTGCCACACACATTATCTTATATTTCGTTTGTTCTCATTATTTATTTGAAAGTTGTCAGTTATTGGTGCGGGGCGGCAGCCACTGTTTTCTTGGGATGTTTATCTGTGATTTATTTTGTGTTGAAATGGGCAGAGGGTGTGTCTCTGTACTACAGGCATTACATAGTGGACTTAATTACTAAGAATGTTTTTGGGAAATTTTACTGCTTCCCCTTATGCTAATCTGACTCCACTGGATTTAAAACCTCTGTTAAACTGTGAGGATTGTGGCCATTATTATTATCAAAATATAATATTACTATTATTATTTACTAATGCTTTTAGTGTGTGGCATCAGTTTAGCCACCTGTGCAGTAACACAGGTCAGGCAGCCACCAAGAAACGTAGAGTGCATGCTGCTTCCCAGCAAGTTTCTGTGATATGCTCCATGACACATGGGAAACACGCTGCCATGGTTAAGGTTCATCAGACTGCCCACCCCCCAATGAGCCCTGCTGCTGCGCCAGCTCCAACTGAGGCTTCTCAGGTTCCGCAGGCCCCCCCAACAAGTCCTGCTGCTGCTGCGCCAGCTCCTAACATAAACACTGCAGCTTCTCAGGTTCCACAGGCACCCCTCCACAAGCCCTGCTGCTACCTCAGTCAAAATAAGAATTGCTGCTGCTCCAACTCCCACAGCAAGTACTGAAACTGTTCCAACTCCAGACATAAAGCCAGCAGCTGCACCAGTAGCTACTGTGTTCACTCTCATTCCTCCTGTACCTTTACAAGTAGCTCCTGTGAAGAAAAAAACATCCAGGTCCATCAACAGAACAGGGACAGGGTCCTTCCCAAGCTGAATTAGAGTGTGAGTCAGAAATAGATGTAAAGCCCGATGCCTCTCCAGCTGGAAAGAACTCCTAACATTAACAGATCTCCCACTGTGATCAGATGGTAATGGAGCAGGTCCTTCTAATGCAAACCCATCTGATACAGAGCCATCAGATGCAAGTATTACCACCAAACCCTTATCTATGAAGGAGCTAAGGAATCTGAGAAAGGATTATAGCCGTCATGAAGGTGAGCCACTGACCACATGGCTTCTCTGATGTTGGGATGCTGGGGCCAGGTCCATTGAACTGGATGGCAAAGAGGCCAGGCAGTTGGGATCCCTAGCCAGAGATGCAGGCATTGATCAAGAGCTTGCAAATGATAGTAAAACCATCAGTCTCTGGAGACGACTCTTGTCATCTGTAAGATCCAGGTATCCCTATAAGGAGGACATTGAATGCCGACCAAGCAAATGGACCACCATGTATTAAGTACCTGAGAGAATTATCATCAGGTATTAAGTACCTGAGAGAATTATCTTTGCAACAGGTGATCTATGGTAAAGGACAACATGTAAATCCTGATAGAATTATATGCTGTCAACCCATGTTGAGGAAGTTTGTGCAGAGTGCCCCATCAGCATATGTCCACACATTGTCAACAATGGTCTGGAGAACAGATGGCGTGCAACCAAATGTCACTGAAGTGGCCAGGAGAGCATGACAGTATGAAGACAGTATCACTTGTCCTTTACAGGTCCGTGCATCAGCCCTGGAGGAGATGGCTAAGGAAACCAAGAGATAAGTTGAAAATCTGGGTCCATTATTATTCAATATATTCCTCAATGACCTGGACGAAGGGATAGAGTGCACCCTCGGCAAGTTTGCTGATGATACAGAACTGGGAGGAGAGGCTGACACACCAGAAGGCTGTGCTGCCATCCAGTGTGACATGGACAGGTTGGAGAGCTGGGCAGGGAGAAATTTAATGCAATTTAACAAGAACAAGTGTAGAGTCCTTCATCTGGGGAGGAATAACCCATATATCAGTACAGGCTGGGGGCTGATCTTTTGGAGAGCAGCTTTGGAGAAAGGGACCTGGAGGTCCTGGTGGACAGAGGGATGACCATGAGCCAACAATGTGCCCTTGTGTCCAAGAAGGCCAATGGCATCCTTGGATGCTCTAAGAAGAGTGTGGCCAGCAGGTCAAGAGAGGTTCTTCTCCCAGCTGGGAGTTGTTTGGATTGTTATTTACTGGTAAGATAAATGTGGAAGAATATCAGATTTTTTTTCCACAATTCAATTTTCTCAGCTAGACTTGGCTTGGCATACAGATGGTTCTTAATACTGTTAGTCATTTTTATTCCCTGATATTTCCAGTTAGCTCTTAACCAAGAAAGGGTGTCTTCTGTGCATGAAGGATAAAATGAGTCAATAGGAAGAACAGTAACACAAAAAATAAAAAAATTCAGGTGATCTCAGGAGCCACAACTGTCTCTGCAAACAATGACTCCCACACAAAGAGAGAATGTCAATATATGTTATTTGGCAGCCTGTTTTTTCCAGACAACTTTCATGCATTTGATTAGTTGTACCAAGGCTGTTAAGCAAAGATGGTCTTGAGCTCTTTCCATTGGCATAGCTCTCATAACTTTCTTGTACTCTGCAGACCTTTTCAATATTAATATTGAGAGCTCTGGTTCTCACAATTCTGATTCATGATACTTCATAATATAAGAAAACTCATATTTTTTCGAGTTTTTGTAGCTCCTACTGAGATCTTCACAACTGGATAAAACAATTGTCTTTACAGGGGAAAACTTAAAACAATTCTACAACATTTCTACAACACAAAAAAAGAAGATACACAATACATTATATCACCTGGAATATGTCATAGGTAAGAAAATTATGTCAAATATACAGTTATTTATTTATCACAGTATCACAGAGTATTAGGGGTTGAAAGGGACCTTAGAGATTATCGAATTCAACCCCCATGCCAGGCAGGATCATAATCTAAGTATAATCTAACACAGGTCACAGAGGAACGCATCCAGGCAAGTCTTGAAAATCTCCAGAGACAGACACTCCACAACCCCCCTGGGAAGCCTGTTCCAGTGCTCTGTGATCCTTACTGTAAAGTAATATATTTATTCTATATTCCTAAAACATGTGAAGAAGTAAGAAGTTTCTCAAACATCATCACAGTAGTTCTTAAAACTTCTAAGGAAAAAAAATCTTTATTTCTTCAATTTCTCTGTGAATACCGATAAACTTTTTATGTTTATAGGTCAGTAGGTACATTTTTGTCCATTTGAAATCAATTTCAGTTTGGTAGGCCCAAAAGGCAATATTGAGTTATAATCTTCTTATTTTAAGGAATATACTCTACATTTATAATCTCATAGTAGTATTTTAAAACCTATCTAATGCAATTATTGATAAATATACTTTTCTTTCACTGTAATTGCATTCTGGCTTTTCTAATATAGGCTTTTCCTCTATTGCCTGAAAACTTTTTCACTTCAGAAAACTCTCTGTTTATGGTATGCATGTGTCTGTCTGCGTCCTGTCAGTGGAGAGAAATAACAAATATTTGAATATTCTGAAATTGCTTAGGGTGCCATATGTTGCTTTCTATAAATGTTACTTTAGTTTCAGTAAAAGAAGTAAGTACAAGTCTACTTCTAGTTATAAATATATCAAAATAAAGGTATAGTTTAGTTTTGAAACTGAAGAAAAAAAATTACATTTAAAATCATTATTCATCTTTATAAGTAAGGACATCTCATAGAAACCACTGCTAATTTTTAAGTAGTAATTTCTGATTAGTAGAAAATTGACAAGAGGGGTTGTACGTGTGTGTGTATGCTGAGAGATTGTTTTATAAAAACTATTCTTAATTTCAGGAAAGAATGAAAGTCTTTAAATTTATATTTCAAATGCTAATGCATTGTAAATGAATAGTCATTTTATTTTGAATTCTTCTCTTTTCGGGCTCTTTTAAGGAAGGGAAAAATAATTGTACACCTATGTTGGTAATTTGTCATCAGATTTCAAAGTGTTTTTCTTATATTTATTGTACTTAAGTATCATGAGTTATTATATGTTTATGTTGATATGTAACATGCTTTGGGAGACCCTTACTATGCCCCATATACTTATTTTGAATGGTTTCTCACATACATGGCTTTCCCCCCATGGCTGAGATCTTTGTTTGGGATTATCTAGTCATTTTGCAGATTTGAGGCTAGCTGATTGAGCTGTATTCGGTTTATTTATGTCAATGTATGCATGTTTATATATTGAAGCATTAATAGGAAAATAGGAATTATTTGTATTATTTAGCCAATATTAAGATGTCAGCTAAATCGCAAATCCTCCTGTGAGTGCACAAATAGTTATCCCTCATTCTTGCTACATAACCTTTGCTATTCCCCTCAAGGTCACAATGCCCTCCCCTTACACCCCTTGCTGTATTTATTCTGGTTCAGATGGCCAATTCACTGCACTTGTTCTGATTCTTTAAGCAAGATAGCCACAACCGTAACCAGTGGGGTTTTTTGTGTGTGCTTACTGCCTGCAGCCTTGTTTATCACTTGTTTTTCTCTCCCCACCGTCTTCCCTTCCAGCACCTGCCACTTGTCACCAGTCCTCTTCCATGTATGCTTGTACTCATTCCTGACAGGGTTTTGTCCTTATAAAAGGCAAGTTTCCGTAAGATTAATTGCAGGTTAAAACTGGGGTGAAAAGGAAGCCCTTATACTTGTAAAAAGAAAGAATTACTGTTGTTTCAGATTCCATGAAAATCATAAACAGAGCAGCAGCCCGCTTCTCTCCTCTGCAGCCACCAGATGGCAGCATGGATCGGTATTGCATTGCATCAGGAGCAGACCAGATTAGGACTACAACCGCAGAGACTTTCAGTGAGGATTTTAATTGAGAAGCAAAAATCTTCATTATTAATTAACTCAATTTCCATTAAAGTAAGTTTCACAACCGTCATTGTCTTTACAGAGAAAACTTAAGCCCCAAATGAATATCAAGCCCATTTGCCACTATCTAAAACAGTCACATCTCTAACCCTATCCACTGTAAAGCTAGATAGCTACTCTTTTTCTTCTGTGACCCTTCATGAAACACTGTCCCCTATTGTCTCTTGTATGAAATAAGCTTATATCTGAAAAAAATGCACTTAAATTAATACCTTTTATTGCTAACTGAATGAAAATTGATGTCACAATGAACCAAATGTCTCGTGAACAGGGACCAGTAAGATGCAAAGTTTTGAAAATCTTCAGGAATAGTTATTTCACAGTCTCTTAGAGAAAAAAAAAAAAAAAAAAAAAAAAAGAAATAGGGACAGAGGGAAAGGAATTTGGGACCCGAAACCTTACAGTGGGTGCCTGGGTGCCTGTATGTGTGCACACCTGGATATGGAACTGGGGGGAAAGAGGGGAGGATCTACAGTGTTGAACATCATTTTCTCTTTGGAGGAGTCTCTCCAGAAAGAAAATTCTCAACAGGGTACTTATTGTCCCTTTGCAGTTACAAAGGGTACTTGCACTCTTTTCCTGTAAGAGAAACCTTGTTTCATAGAAAGAAATCTGCTTGTAGAAAAGCTTCAGAACAAATATTTTTTTTTTTTTGGTTGGTTTGTTTGGTTTTGGTTTTTGTCTCCCTCCACTAGATTTGTCTATGAAAGAGATCAGTATCAAGACCTTTACCTACTAGTAATGGTCATCCTTTCTGTGCTATAAGACTTTTAGATAGCCACACACCCTACCTGCTCTGTTGCTTTCTTAATCTAATCTATGAACTATGCTAATGAGTTCTCCAATACATTAATCAAAGTGTTACTTCTTTTTCATCCTCTAAATACTAAAGTTGGATGAGAACTTCTGTTCCTAAGTAGGTAACTAAGAAGAAGGAATAAATGAAGAGGAACTACACTAATTTGAAAAACAAAACAACAACAAAATGTAAAAAATTATTAATAATTAGCAAGTTGAAAAACAAACAAGACAAGGACAAATCACAGCTGGGTGTCTTTTAGTTACTCTCTAATATTGCAATGTGTATCAGCTCTCTGCAATGTTCAGTATACATTTTTAGTGCTTGAAAATGTTTTAGTTTCCAAATGGGGAAATTGCTTTATCTTTGTAAGTTTCAAAACTTTAACCACCTATCAATATAATACATTCAAATATCTTAGCTTCAAAAGAAGTGAGTACAGTGAGCCCACTGCACTTAGCAGAAACATTGCAATTGAATTGAAGTAATCAGATAAAATAATCAGACAAAATAAAAGTAATTCAAAAACTTGGTACAAATCAGCACAATTTACAGATTTAACTACAGCCAAGTAAGTAAGCATGTAGTAAATACTATATAAAGTAAAAGATTCTGTTCTTTAACTACTTAAATGTAGTTATAAATAGAGACCTATTCATTACTACCATGGAATTAAATAATGTTTTTCAGGAATAATTTTATTAATGATTTTCTGACAGTGTGCTTTACTGCTATAGCATGCATGCACAAACTGTTTGATTCTCAGTTGACCCTTAGTTTCAATTTGAAACATCTTTGTTTCATTTAAAGCACCGTTTAAATGTATGTAAATACAGGTATGGGAATGAAAGTAAATAATTTTCCAGAGAAAAATGATGCAAAGTATTTGACTTTTCATCTTTAAATTGCATAAAGCATTTAGAAAAGGAATCAGTAGTGCAAAGTCTAGTGGATCTGAGAAGGAATAGAAAAAGTATTCAAATAAATTTAAATATATATATATTCTTTTTTTTAATTGTTTCAGTACATAAGAACTGCATGCATGTATATTTACAGAGAGAGAACAAGATCATTTGAATGAACTGACAGAGCTTAGTAGGTAGAATGAGGAATCAGACAGATAAATGTGAGTTTAAAATGGGTATAAATTCTGAAGAAATTAAAAACCTGGTAAGTCTGAAAAGCAACTCTAGAATTTTATTTTAAAGGTACACTAGTGTAATGCAAACAGTCTAAGGAATAAGGCAGGGCTGTGACAACTGCTAAATACTGCTGATATGAAATAATATGAAGGAAATTGTTGAACAACATTGGAATGTAAAAGAGGTCATGAGATTCTGAGAGTCTGCAAGAATAACCTGGGCCTTACAAGTCTTTTCAAAGTAACATATAGAACAGAATATTGTATGAAGGATAGAAAAGATTACAAAGTTTGTAATGAAAACACACTCTACTAGTCCTGAGTGTGCTCCCTGTGAGCGAAGTCCTTTCAGATACCCAAGGACTAAGGGTATGCTGCACTGACTAAAGTATTAATTTTGTAAATTGTCATTATTTTTAATGGCTCAATCCCTTCTCAGTCAAGATATCTGGTGAATTTATATTCACTTGAGATCTAGACTTTGAAGCTTTAGATGTTTTGTTAGTAATTTTATCTACAGTAGAAGTGAAAAAAAAATCTATCCACAGAAATTCTACAGTTTTCTACTACAGTGGCTGTAGTAAAATGTTGAGTCATTCCTTTCCATAATAATGTACAGAGAAATGTGTGCAAGAGAGATGTTTTTAAAAGCTGGGAAGTAATTAGTTCAAGTGAAAACTACACAAGCTGTTGTGTATGGAAAAGCTTTCTCTTGTCTTCATTAAATTTACACTACATCAGTCCATGCTTTTAAGCTAAATTAATTCAAAAAATCATAACATTTTAACACCTAGTATTCACAGACCTGTTATACTGCTTACTAGAATGAATACTGTCACAAATACTTGTTTTCATTTGGGTACCTTTATAAAATCAGTGTCAGAGATATCTGAAAGTTAATTGATAGGGAAACAAGTATTTAAATAACAGAGATTTCAAAGAGATTATAAACATCAGCTAATTATTTTACTTTCTCTGATGTCCAGTGGTGTACATTACATCAGTAGTATTGGACAACAGCAGCAAGCATGCTTTTCTATACAGAGCAATCTAGGTCCTTCATGGTAACTTTATGAGACAGTCAATCTTCTGACAGTACTTTCCCTCTCTCAAAGCTTACAATAATCCTTTGGTATCTGTATCCAATTGATAAGGAGGAGGCAGCCATTCTGTCAGCACCCCTGTAGTGAGATAAATGAGCTCTGCTGCTCCATACATACATTTTCCTATTATTATGTAACAGCATACAGTAGATAAAATATGAATACAAGAATAAGGTAAAACCAAGGGTTCTTCTTGTCCTGCATCTTTTTCAGTAGTGTCCAGTAACAGATGCTTTGGGAAAAAAAAAGAAAACAAACAAAAAAAACCAACAAAACAAAACAAAACAAACCAACATATAGCAAACCAGGAATATATAAATCTTTCTTTTCTCTGATATACACTTCCAACCTCTTGGAAACACCACTGTAGATGTTCCTTAACCTAGCATCTGAATCTGGGTTTCATAGACACTTAGTGAGCACTGATTCCATTTCAAAATAAGGAAATAAATCTATTTTCTAACTCAGTGATACTTTTGAGTTCATCCACTATCACAGGATCATGAAACCACAGAATGGTAGGGGTTCAAAGGGACCTCTGAAGATCATCTAGTGCAAACCCTCTGTAAAGCAGGGTCACCTAGAGCAAGCTGCACAGGAGTGCATTCAGGAAGGTTTTGAATCTCTCCAGAGAAGGAGACTCCACAACCTCTCTGGGCAGCCTGTTTCAGTGGTCCACTTACTCCCCCTCCTCCTCCCCAACTACTCCTGCACAGCTACACAACACAGTAGGTTACTCCAGAGCCTTGATGATAACTTCCTAACGCAGGTGTTGGAGGAGCTGACGAGAAGTGCTGCTGGACCTTGTACTGACATACAAAGTGGGACTGGTTGAGGGTGTGAAGGTAGGAGGCACCCTTGGCTGTAGTGACCTCCAGGCTCAAGATTAGTGCATCCCAAAGAGTAGAAAATCTAGTAAGAATGTTAGGAGACCTGCATGGTTGAGCAGGGAGATACTGGGTAAATTTAAGCAGAAGAAGGAAATATATAAAACATGGAAGGAGGGGCAGGCAACTTGGGAAGAATACAGGGAGGTTATAAGAGGATGCAGGGATGCAACAAGGAGAACTAAGGCCTTCCTACAACTAAACCTGGTGAGAGAGGTCAAGGACAACAAGAAAAGCTTTTTCAATAGAAGGCTGAGTTACTGAATTTCACCTTTGCCTCGGTCTTTACTACTAAGGTCAGTTAGCAGGAGTCATAGAATCATAGAATGTTTAGGGCCAGAAGGGATCTCCAAAGGTCATCTAGTCCAGCCCCCCTGCAGTCCCAGGTCTCCAAGACCACAGAGGAAGTCTGGAGGAAAGAATTTTTTACCTCAATCAAAGAGGTTTGGATTAGAGATCTGTTGAGCAAACTGGACACTCACAAGTCCATGGGCCCTGATGGGATACACCCACAAGTGATGAGGGAGATGGAAGAGATCATTTCCAGGCCACTCTCCATAATCTTTGAGAGGTCCTGGAGAACAGGAGAGGTACCTGAGGACTGAAGAAAGGCCAATGTCATCCCAATCTTTAAAAAGGGCAAAAAGGTGTACCTGGGTAGAATCATAGAATGTTTAGGGCTGGAGGGGACCTTCAAAGGTCATCTAGTCCAGCCCCCCTGCAGTGAGCAGGGACACCCTCAACTAGACCAGGCTGCTCAGAAACTTGTCCAACCTCATCTGGAATATCTCCAGAGATCTACCTCCCTGGGGAGCCTATTCTACTGTTCTACCACCTTCAAGGTAAAGTACTTCTTCCTGATATCTAGTCTAAATCTCCTCTTCTCTAATGTAAACCCATTACCCCTTGTCCTTTCACTAAAGGCCCTTATTAACATCCCCTCTACAGTTTTTGTGTAGGCCCCCTTCAGGTACTGTAAGGTAGCTATAAGATCGCCCCTGAGCTTTCTCCTCTCCAGGCTGAACAACCCCAGCTCCTTCAGCCTGTCCTCCTAGGAGAGGTGTTTCAGCCCTCTGATCATCTTTTTTGCCCTCCTCTGGACCCAATCCAGCAGGTCCATGTCTTTCCTGTTTTGAGGGCTCCAGAACTGACTGCAATATGCCAGGTGAGGTCTCACCAGAGCAGAGTAGAGGGGCAGAATCACTTCTCTCGATCTGCTCGCCATGCAGGAGATTCGGACAAATCACACAGAGATCAATATAATTGGGTGAATGCCAACTTTACTAAGACTCTTAACCAACATATATACCTTTAACAAACGTACATTTAACAATCAACAATTTCTGATTGGTCCAGCTAAACTACTCAAGTGGCAGAGCAAAGTTCTGATTGGTTTTCACGCGGCATTCTTGAAACAGTTTCATTCTGCAGATGTTTATGTTAACCACAGTCCCTGGTTCCTTATGTCAAGGTGACCTTCAGGCTTGATGCCCTGCTAGCAGCCAAGGCCCTCAAAGGCAGGGCTGCTCACATATCCAGTATGGACCAGAAAATCCTCCACAATTCCCCCTTCTTGTTTTTGAGCAATACAAACTTTGCCAATTGTCTTTTCCACTGTGCACATGGTACAATTTAGAATACAAAGAACGATCATTAACACAATCAAGATAACCCCTATTTTAATCCATCCTGTTATACCTAAACTTGTCAACCATTCATCTAAACCCCCATAACTAACCTTTGAGATTGTTCTATAACTGTTAATAGGTTTATGAACAGAAGAACTATGATTTAACAACTTTAAACAACGTGTACTATCAAAGTCCTTACATCCATGCCTTTGCACCCATAATAGGAATATCAATAGCAGCATGGGTTTGAAATATGGCGTGCCTAACACCATCTACATCTTGCATCAACTGACGTATAATTTCTGATGTTATAATAATTTCTTTAGAAATAAAGTATGCTAATCTTTGTACTGTCACTAAGGTCTTTGCAGCATCTTAAAGAGACAGTGAATGTTTCTTTATATACAATGAAAACAAAATGGCTTGCACCATCAGAAACAAGACCAATAGTTTTTAACTGTGCAATATTAAATGAAAATCTGTGGTAATACAGCCTCCTTCTTCTGCAACATGGACAAGTTACATATAGGCACTTCAAACATTTTATACAGGAGTAAGTTGCTGAAATTTAATCGAAAATGTGACATCTGTACTATTTACAATTGAGCTAGAAGGGCATAGAACATCATACATAACCTGTTTGCATTTGATTTCATCCTGTTGCTTGATTTTATGAGAAGCCTGTTTCAATACCACAGCAAGTACAGTATTTTTTAGAAAATTGAGTGGATGTCAAAATTAGCAAACTATTTGAGAAGTTAAGTACCACGAATTCTTTATCACCCTTCCAATCTAAATTCAGTGAAGCACCAACACATTTAGCCCAAATTGCCAAATAAAATACTGCAATTTCATCTGAGGAATCTGACACAGAACATGACATGTCTCACATGCCTTACTTTGGTTTCAAAAGATCAATGTCTTGGAAAGATGGCAGTTCATTTTGCCTGTAACAGAATTTTTCCTGTGTTTTCTTATATAATATGGTCCTCTAAATGCACTCTTGGGGATCCCCTGACATGCACAATCCTTCTAGAAAGTGTCAAAACCTAAGCATTAAAAGCTCCAACGTCCCATCTTTCCTGTAAAATAAATTCCAGCCCTAAGATTAAGACTCAACACTGGCAGATACTTCTGCTTAACATAGGGTTACTGAAGTAAAGCTTGTCCAATAATTCTTGGACAACAGATACTTGACAATGAAAATATTCTTTACTAATTCTCAGGTTTTAACTTTTGATCTATTCCTTAAAAAACACAAATTTGACTCGTTATTTAGTGATATTACCTAACAATAGTAGCTTCAAAACAGGTAGAACATATACAACATATGTCAGGTAGTTTCTTACAAATTAAGTTTTTATGTCCCAATACTGTGCAAAAGGTTGCTACAGCTTTGGGTGTTTGGTAATTACTCATATCAGACTATTCCTTTTGAATATGTGTATGGGATTTCCTGGTCCGCAGCTTTTTTCATGTTTTTCAACAGATGGTTGTTTGGGCCACCTTCTTTCTCATTAACATAGACTATTCTATCAAGATCAGGGAAATTTCGGTTCAGATCTATCCCTTGGGCATTACATCGACCAACAAACCAGTCTTTAAGTTCACCAGGATGGGATGCTGCCTTCTCAAAACCATCTGGGTTCAAAGATGGCATGATATGGATACGTGTATTATGTATCAAGTTGATACTAGTTTAATTTCCTTTCTGGTATTCATTACACAAATATTGAGCCAAGAAGATGAGCAACTCTCTTCCAGAAAAATGTACTACAGTTACATAGTGTAAACAGAACAACTTATACTTTTAAAGATTTTGTACGAAGAAGCATATTTTCAATAGGTGGGCTTCTGAGGATCCATCAAGATAGGGCCCACCCTGCCTCCATGCCAGTCCCTGCCATGGTGCCTATGTGCCTGTTCTTCTGCACGAAACAACTGCCTGGGGTGCTCAGCTGGTGGCTGGTGGCATGACAGGACCTGCACGTCTCCCCTGACCCGCTGGGACTACCCACCTCCCCAGCACCCTTTCTCCTGTACTACATAGCAGCAGACAAACACCAGCAGCACCATTCACAGCAGATGTTGGCATCTTCATTGGTGAAGCTGAACTTACAAAAATTCCTGAGTTGCCGGTAACTTGTGCAGTTTTAGGTTTAAAATATCCTTCCTGGCGGGCGCTCCCCCTCGCCGGCCGCCGCCGCCCCACCTCTCAGCGCGCTCCACACAGTACCATGATGGGGCCAGGGTGGGCAGACAGAGCTCCACCATGCCATGCTACTCCACAGCGCTGCCGCCTCCAGTGTCTTTGATTAGTTTCCACAACATCGCTAGCTTTCTAGCTTCTCTACTCACTATACCCTCTTTCACTAAAAACATTTAATAGACTATTTCCTATGGCTTCCCAGGTAAACTTAAATGTTGTCCGTATCCCGAGGATCAAGTCCACGCACATTTTAAAAAGCCTTTTAAGGCTAAATCATATGAATTACCTCTCTTAAAGAGTATATGTTGGAGGAGTTTTAGGACTGCCTTCTGTTCTGCAGTCAATCCCGTCTGCTGCCCGACCGCTCACCTGTCCTGGGTGAGATTTTTCACTAGAGTGCACCCTCTTCACCGTTGGACGTCTTGATGATCTGCCACTGGGGCAGTGGCCACTATCGGTCGGCTTTCCTGCACACCTCTGTCCTCCTGACCTCATTCCTACATAATTGGGCAGTATCCTTATACTCTTCCCAGGATATTTGTCCCTGCCTCCACCACTTGTGAAGCCCCTTCTTGCTTTTTAGTTTGACCAGCAGGTCTTGGCTTAACCACACTGGCCTCTTCCCTTTCCTGCTTGATTTCTTGCACCTGGGGATCAAGATCTCTTGTAGTTGCTGAAAAGTGTTCTGAAAAATCTGCTAGCTCAGTTCTGCCCCCTTGTCTCTAAGGACTGTTTTCCAAGGTATCCTATTAACTAACTTCTTGAAGAGCTGGGTAACTATAGGCCGGTCAGCCTCACCTCCATCCCTGGAAAGGTGATGGAACAGCTTGCTCTTGACACCATCTCTAAACAAAGGAGGCTTATCAGAAGCAGTCAACATGGATTCCATAAGGGGAAGTCATGTTTGACTAATCTGGTAGCCTTTTATGATGGCACAAGTAGTTGAATACTCAGTTATTTATTGCAAATAGTATAACCTACATAATAGCACGTCTCGTAGCAATAGAGTAGGAGGCAATTCACATCCCCTTCAATGACATTGGCTGGATTGTCATTCTAAGCAATTTTCCCAGCTGGAAACCATTCCAATGAGAAGTGATTGGTTTGCAGTTCAATTGCTCGGGATCCTAGTGTAGAAAATACTACAGTTGCATTTCCTTGGATGCTTACCAAAAGGGGAAAATGCATATTTCATGAGAGCTAGGTAGAGACAAATAATCTTCCATCAAATTTTCAAAATCACCTCATTTATAAATGAAACTTTTAACATTCTTTCTTATTTTTACATCCCATTTATTTCTATGATTCAATGCACTTCTTTTTCTTTTTTTCTTTTTTCTTTTTTTTTTTTTTTTTTTTTTTAATATCC
>JAOEGS010000494.1:4631-15684 GCA_025447755.1 Corythornis vintsioides | reverse complement strand
ATTTATAACAATAATTATTATTGTTGTTAGTTATTATTGTTATTTTTATTATTACTATTTAAAAAGTCCTGTATCAAACAGAGCTTCTCAAGGCCTCCAGGCAGCAAACCCACCCCCCAGAGCAGCAGACACAGTGTGCCAAGCCCAGCTGGGGGCTGTGCAGGAGCCTGGGCATCCAGGAATCCCTGCCGGGGGTGGTGCCCTCTGAGAGCAGCAGAGCTGGGCTGTGCCAGCCAGGGGGGGCACCTCTGAAGCCACCTGAACCACCTCAGCCACTCCCACCCACAGGAGGCTTTAGGTCAAGAAAGCAGCTTGGCACTGCCCTGGGGAGGGGGGCACTGCCCTGGGGAGGGGGGCACAGCCCCGGGGAAGGGGGCACAGCCCCGGGGAAGGGGGCACAGCCTCCTCAGGTGTCCTCAGGCCAACTGAGTGCCCCAGCAGCTCCCCTGGCACCCCAGCCAGCACTGAGCCAGGCAGGGCTGTGCTGTGAGCTGGCAGCAGCAGCCTGCCCAGTGGCACCCACACAGATGCCCCCTCTCCAACGGCTGCCTGTCCTCCCCTCACCCCATCCAGCAGACTCTTGCAGGTCCTTATCCTCAGGATGCCAGGGGTGAGAGCTCTTATCAGCACACACAGCACTGAGTGCCAGGCTCATGCCTTCACCAAGCTTTCCCAGCTGTGGGCACCCTCCTCACTGTGCCACTCTCAGAAAGCTGGCACCAAAGAGCAGCCAGTACAGAACACATCTGTGAGCTTCCAAACCAGCTCCTGGACTGCCAGCTCTCCCTGGAGAGGACTGGGGTGTGCCAGCAGCTGCCCTCTCCCCCTGCCTGCACCTGGGCTGGCACCACGGGCTGCTGCAGAGATCTATTCACACCCAGGAGGTGCCAACCAAAGCCCCAGTGCCCCAGCAGGGCTGTGTCCCCAGCCTGGCACCCAGGGCAGCAGTGCCAGGCCTGCCCAGCTCGCCAGTGCCAGCATCATGTGGCCAGGAGCCCAAGCCCTGCCCTGCTCTCTCCAGCCCTGCCCTGCTCTCTCCAGCCCCTGCCCTGCTCTCTCCAGCCCCTGCCCTGCTCTCTCCAGCCCCTGCCCTGCTCCCTCCAGCCCTGCCCTGCTCTCTCCAGCCCTGCCCTGCTCTCTCCAGCCCCTGCCCTGCTCTCTCCAGCTCCTGCCCTGCTCCCTCCAGCCATCCCCGCAGGGAAGGGAGCAGCAAGGGGACAGAGGCTGAGCAGATAAGGGAAGGCAGCCGAGTGCCAGCCTGGCAGAGCAGATAAACCAGGAGCCCAGAGTGCTGGGAGGAGAGGAGGGAGCTTTGGGGCAGAGGAGGCAGGGGAAGGAGACACTCCCAGGGAGGCCAGGCCAGGCAGCTGGCTCAGCACTTACCTGCCCTGCAGCTCCTCCCTCCTCACACACACTGGGCTACTGAACTCACCTCCTCCTGCTTTCTTCAGGCCCATTAACCTTCCCAAGCTGAGGACTGAGCTCCTATTTGGCACAAATGCCTCTTTACTGAGACTGAAATTGAATGTTTAAATTCAAGAGGTAAAACAAACCCCCCAAAAAATCATTTTTAACTCCTGCTTAGGGCCAAACATCCCCCTCCTTCTCATCCCAGTGAAAGCAGTGTCCTGCCTGGGTGAAGAGCCAGAGGTTGTGTGCTTCCCCTCCCATAGATTATACAATGGGGCAGGGAAACAGAAGCTAAAGCAAAGGCCTGGAGAAATCACAGACAGAGCTGGGTGTCACCCCCAGCCATGCTGCCCTGCCCTGGGCAAGCCCAACACCCCTACCAAGCTCATTCTCCTTACTCAGGCATCCTGGGTAAGTCCAGAAACTCTCCACAGGGCACCACGGTGAGCTGCAGCCAGCTCAGGAGGTGTGAGGGCATCGTTGCCATCCTCCTCCCTCCACCCAGCCCAGTGTCACAGCACCAGTGTGAGGGAACAGCCCAGTCTGCTCAGTGTCCTTCACTGGCACCTGGTAACAGCAAGGACAAATAAATCTGATCCCACATGATCACTAATTAATACATACAGCTTTGCTTTTGGAAATGAAGCATCTGAATTCATTAGTGACCAAAAAAACCCTCTGAATACATTAAGTGCAGCCATCTCCATTTAAAGCTTTCCACTTTTAATCCTAAACCATCAAGAGTTTCCCTCCTGAACTTTCCACACTGGGCTGGGGGAGGTGGATCCTGGGAGCTAAGGGCTGTTCCCTCTTGAGTCTCCACATCCCTGCCCTTTCCAGAGATGAAGTGTTGCTTCATTTTCTGCTGGCCACCAGCACTGCATTGCTCTGACCTTCTGCCTTCAGCCCAGAGGTCACAGGACACCTATTAAACCAGTTTATGAATTCATTCCAACAACAAAACCCACAAAACAAGGGAATTCTGTTCTTCTCACAGGCCTCAAAGATCTGATGGGACTCACTGCATTGCTGATTTGTGCCAGGCTGCTTCATGGACAGAAGGTTTTGTTGCATGAGCAAGCAGGACAGGCTCATGGACCAGAAGTTAAGGTAACTTAGAGAAATAAGCCCTTCCATGAGGACATCTCCTGGCCCCTCAGCCCTCCAGGGCAGGCAGAGGGCAGGGATTCCACTGGGAGACACCAGTGCTGCTCAGGAGCACAGCACACTCCTGGCTCAACACACTCTGACCCCACCACACGTTTATTTCCTATATATTTCTCCTCCTTCCAAGCAGCCTGGAAGGGAGATGTGTAAATTTAGCTTCTCCCTGCCCCCAGCAGTGCAGAAATGCAGACTCCTCCCCAAGATGGCCAGCCCAGGCTGCACCAGAGCACACCATCCCCATGAGAAACCCACGCTGGGAACGCACCTCAGCACCCTGCAGCCAGAAACAATTCTCACTCCTGGAAGACAGATTACAAAGGAAAAATTCTTCCTGTTTTACCTTCAGAACACGAATTAGTGTGCTGTGGTCAGAGCAGGCTGCAGATCTACCAACCCTGTTAACAAGGGAAACCACAGACACCTCCTCTCCCCACCAAAGCAGCCAGGGGAGATCCCAACCCTGCCTGCTGCAGCAGCAGCTCTGCCCAGGCTGCCAGCTCTAGGGTGCACAGCCTGGCTCCCTCCACTGCCTGCCCCATGCCAACACAGGCAGCCTGATGGAAAACAGAGCTAAGGGGTTGAGCTCTGTGCCCAAGGTCACCCTGGCAGCCGGGCACTGAGCACCCCGTGGTGAAACACCTGCCACACTCTGCCAAGGGAAAGGGCTCCCACCTGGAAACACTGGAGGTGACTTTGCTGAAACCAGGCTCTTTCTGGAGTCTTCTCCCTCTTTATCTGTCAGTGTTCGTTGCTTCAGGGCACAGTAACCTCAGCCAAGCTCACCTTCCCCTAGAGCAGCCTTGCCTGTTCCCCCTTTTCATGGAAACATTCAGGGTGGAAAAGCCCCTTGGGATCATCCATCCAACCTTCAGCCCTCTCTGCAGAGCTCACCCCTAACCCATGGCCCTCAAACCACATCCAAACACCCCCAGGGCTGGGGACTCAGCCCCCTCCCTGGGCAGCCTGGGCCAGGCTCTGGCCACTCTTCCAGGGAACAGTTTTTCCCTCCTGCCCAGTCTGGATTCCCCTGGAGCAGCTGAACCCATCCCCTCTGGGGCTGTCACCACTGCCCTGTGAGCAGAGCCCAGCACCAGCCTCTCTGCACTGGCCTGGCAGGGGCTGCAGAGAGTGAGGAGTCTCCCCTCAGCCTCCTCTTCCTCACACTCAACACTCCCAGCTCCAGTTTGCTTTGGAAAAATCAAGAGGATGCTTCTCCAGAGGGAGGTTTTGAGCCACTGGGCCAGAGCAGAGAGGAAGGGGGAAACAGCAGCACACTGCATCCCAGGTTGGCTCACCTCCCAGCTGGTTCCTCATGCCAGTCCAGCCTCTGTGGTGCAGAGAGGTGACCCAGCTGAGGGCTGACAGCAGACTCAGAACTTGAGCAGCATGCCAGTGCCTGCAGCACTGCTTGGTTTCCAGAGGGAGGAGATCTTTGTTGCATGGCCCAAGGAGCAGGCTGGCATGCTCCAGATCCGAGTTAGACAAGGCCCAGCCCAGCCCCTCACTCAGAGGAGCAGGGATGCAGACAGCAACAGCATCTCCAGCAGGCAGGACAGCCAGGAGGAGAGTAAACTCCACCACCAGGCTGGCCAGCACACTCAGCTGCCACCCTGCACAGCTAGCACAGCTTATGCAAGCTTATTAGCTCCATGGTGACCAAGCTGCACTCAGCACAGCACAGTGGGGCCAGGTGAAGTGTGCTGTGGGGACACCACTCCCTGCTGCTGGGCACAGGACAGCACAGGAGACAGAGCACCAGCAGCCAAGCACAGCTCCCACCCCCAGAGTGCAGGCTGCTGGGGGGAGGTGAAGTGACAGCAAAGGGGAGAGGGAGGAGGGAAAGCCCCAGGTCTGTCCTGGAGGGAAGGGAGCAATGCCAGGCCTGCTCTGGCTCCATCACCAGGCAGGACCCCAGGCAGCCAAGAGGGGCTGCTGTGGCAGCAGCAGCTGAGCTGCCTGTGGAGGTGTCAGGCCCTCACCTGTGGCTAAGATGCTCACATGAGGGTGGTTCCCTGCCACCAGCTCATCTCCTGATGCCAGGCACCCCAGAGGATGCTCAAGTGAGCCAAGAACAGGGAGAGTGGACAGCTAGCTTTGGGTGAGGACACTAACTGCATGACACTGGGGGGTTTTAAGTAAGGTTTTCCCTGCTGACACTTCCAGCCCCTCTTGGTTGGTCCTCTTCCTACTCCAGCCACCTCAGCCAGCTTCCAGCTCTGCCACGTCCCTCCTGCACCTTCACTGGGCCCTCTGCAGCTGCCCTCCAGGGCTGCAGAGCCTGGGCAACGTGCAGAAGACAAAACACATTCTTTTTGTCAAGTCTGTTTGAAATTTCTGGCTCATTAAAAAAAACCACAGTGTTTAAAATTCTATAGATTCACTAAGACTGGGAGCTAATTAATAAAATTAAAGGCAAGACCCAAGCTGCATCCATGCTGGAAGCAATCCTGCCATGTGTTTTAAGCTTTCTAGTAACACAATGCAGCTTTGAGGCCACATTTCACTGCAAACCACTTAAAAAAACCCTGACTGCCCTCTGAGTGTTCTGAAGTTGTGCTGGGTGACATTCTCCAGCCAGTGCTCACTGCCCCCCTAGAACAAAGGGCATCAGCAGCTGTTTCTGGTTGCTCCACAGCAGTGATGGGAAGCAGGTACTCACCCCTGGGCCAGGTGCTGCAGGACTCACCAGGACACTCAGGCTGGGCTCAGACAAGCTTTTCTGTCCTGCCTTGCTCTGCACCAAGCTGGTAAGCAGACAGCAAGTGCCCCACAGTAGAATGGTTCTGGTTAACATCACTCAACTCTCCCCAAACCCCCAGGTGCCTTCTGGAAGCATCCCTCCTCCCCATCCCCAGTGCAGAGGGATGACACACAGCACTGCTGGGACACTCCCCCTGGGGCAGAGCTTCAGCTGGCAGGGTTCTGCCCCAGACACTCGTGGCAAGAAGGCTTTCTTCTGAAGGCAGTAGCCCACATCAGATCCATTCCACCTAGAGAACAGCTACTGGGAACATTTTGTTCAAGCTGAACGTTTCCCAGCCCTTTGATGACAAAGGCAACCTGCCAAGTGACAGTGTAAAATTAGCACATTAGTGCAGCAGTGTCTTCCTCGGGCTGCAGGCAGCTTCAGAGCCTCACTCTGCCCTGGCTTTACAGGCTAGAGCTGAGGCTAACTCACATCCTTTCTTACTCCAGAGGCTCAGAGCCACCTGAGCAGCAGTGAGGCAGATGAAAAGCCAAGGGATGCCTGCTGCTGGAAAGGCAAGAGCTGAGTGGCACTGTGGGGGCACAGGCAAGCCCAGCACCCAGGGAGAACCCCAGTGTACCAGCACCCACCCTTGGATCCCTCCCTGCTGCAGGGCACGAGGCTGCCCAGGGGCTTCCCAGCACCCAGCCCATTCCTCACACCCTGCTGCTGACTGCTGCTCACTGTAGAGACACAAGTGATTTTTAAAATGCACAATAATTGAAATAAAAGGCTAGATGGAACCCTTTTCCTCTGATTCTCATGCTCAATAGACATTTGAGCAGGCATCTCTCCAACTTCAGCAAGCTCTGGGTGTGCACCTGCTCCAAGCTTTGTCCCAGCCCTGCCAGCATGAATTCAATCCACTGCCTTTTTATATAGGCACTAAAGAGTCCCTGGAAAGGTTTCTCCCACCCATCTCCTTCCCAGCAAGTCTCAGAGCCACAGGGACTGCTTCCAAGCCCATTTTCTCCAACATTTATTTGGTTTATGACCTCTGGAAATACTCTTCTTAGAGGCTGAGGAAGTTCTGTCTGTATTTCTCCCCCACCCTCCAAAAGAACTTCAGCAAGATGGGGGCACAAGGCACCAATTTGCCCGAAGTGCAACTACTCACACACACTTGTGCCAGCTCAGCAAGGTCCTCTCCACACACACACCCTTTCAAAGCATCAGAAGCCAGTGCTGGGATGGTCAGGAAGGTGAGTGCTGCCCACCTCTGCTGCACTTTCCCTCTTCTCAGAGCCAGTGTGCACAGGAGGAAACTATTTCCCAAGCAACTCAGATCTTGGGCTGAAAGCCAGAGAGGCCAGCTCTGGAAAATCTGCCACCCAGTTGCCATCACAAGCCTCTCCCAGCCACCCCACACTGCACAGACACCAGGAGAGGCAATGGGAACTCAGAGAGATCCAGCTGCCCTCAGAAGCAGCCAGCCATGAGCCTGAGCCTGCAGCAAGGAGGGGAGAAGCTCTTCAGAGCACTCAGCCCACCCTCAGTGCTCCCAGAGCCAGCACTCCCAAGGGCTGCTGTCTTCCCACAGTGGGAGGTGTCAGAGCTACCCAACAGCATCCAGCTGGAGGCTCCAGCCAAGCCCTCAAGCTGTGCCAGCCCATCAGCCTCACCTTCCTCACCCTCCTCTGCTCTCAGGGCTCAGAGAGCTCACTCCCCAGCCGAGTGGTGGGAAGCATTTGCTCCCACAGGAGCAAGCAGCACCTTGAGGCTTCCATGGGAGCACCAGGGGCAGAAATTCCTCAGTGATGCCAAGACAGGCCTGAGAAAGGAGCCTCCAGGTGGGCCCTGCTGAGAGAAGGGGACTTCAGTGGGGGGCCAGAGAGCAGGGCAGGAGGGTGCAGCTCAGGGCCAAGCAGAGCAACCCCAGCAGGGCTGGCTCAGTGGAAAGGCTGGGCAGACAGGATCTGGAAACTGCACACAAATTACAATGCGAGCAGGGGAGCCACAAATAGCAGCTGAGGAAACAACCCAAAGAAGGGCTGGGGCATGCTGAGGGAAAGCAATCTTTTCTTGGAGGAGCTGGAACACTTGGGACAAGCCAGTGGAGCAGTTTCTCCTCCTAGCAGGTGGTTTCTGGAAGGACAAAAGGCTGAGTGTTGGTTTGGGTGATCAGAGGGGGTCAGCAGGGAACTGAGGTGCAGAGAGGTGCCAGCAGCTGCTGTGGGAGGTGAAATCAGGTGAGTGCTCTCTGCTGAGAAAGAAGAAGAGCAGGTGGCACTGCATCTGTTCCTAGACCAAGTCCTCCACCTGGATCTGTTCCTGGGTGCCCTGCTCTGGCAGGGGCTGGACTGGCTGACCTAGGTCCCTTCCAGCCCCTGACACTGGGATTCCCTGAAAAGGATGCCCTTATTTCTCCAGCAAGGAGTACCAAAAGGAGTTGAGCACAAGCCTGTTAGCACCAGGAGACTGCCAAGGTGGAAAGTCTGTGCCACCCACCCAGCACCCACCAGCAGCCTCAGAACCATCCAGGGGGGAAAAGCCCCTTGGGATCATCCATCCAACCATCAGCCCTGCTCTGTAGTTCACCCCTAACCCATCTCCCTCAAACCACATCCAAACACCCCTGAAACACCCTCCCCTGGAGCAGCTGAACCCATCCCCTCTGGGGCTGTCACCACTGCCCTGTGAGCAGAGCCCAGCACCAGCCTCTCTGCACTGGCCTGGCAGGGGCTGCAGAGGGTGAGGAGTCTCCCCTCAGCCTCCTCTTCCATCACCTTGCCTTAGCCACAATTCCCAGTTTTTACAGACAGAGTTTAGAAGGGATCTGTGTTATTTTAAGCCCGTGACCTTTGTTTAGAGTGTAAGTCACTTCCAGCAGTGTCTGTTTTCATGCAGGCTGCATCAGCCTGAGCAGCACAGCAGCTCTACACTGGGTGGCACTGCCCAGCACTCTGAGGACTGGGCACTCCAGAGCCTACCTGCTGCAGCTGCTCCCCCTGCTCTGCCCTGCAAGGGGTGTCCCCTGAGCCTGCCTGGTGCCAGGGCACCCTCCTGGGGCTGCCAGCCCCTGTAGCTGGGGTGGGCTGTCCCCCCACAGGAGCAGCAGGGGGTTTTTGTGAAGACTGCTTAATCCATACATTGAGCTGGGTCTGCCTAGCAACAAGTTGGGAGTTTTCAACTTGTGTCATCCCACTTGTGTTCCCATGGCTACTGCCAGGAACAGTGCAGTGGCAGCTGCACAGATCAGCACGGGGGTCCCACCAGGGACATCTTGAAGGCTCCCAGGCAGAAAACAATGCCAAGAAAGTAGGGATGCCACACCTGGGCTGCCTGCACTGCCCTCTGCTCCCCCAGATGCTCCCACAGCAGCCCCCCAGGGACAGGGAGCTGGCACCCAGGGGCACAGACACACACAGGCTGCAGGTGATGGGTGTTATATAAAGCAGATCCCAGTCCTGCCACTGAGGAGACAGCATTTCCTCAGCACCAGAGGATTTTCTTCCCCTCCATCCATCCCCAACCCCCCCGTGGAACCAGAGCCTCCCTGTGCCCCCCAGGCACCAGTCAGGGGTGTGCCCTGCTTGCAGACCTGCCTCCCCGGGGGCTTCTGAAGCCACCAGCTACACTACACGTGGGCACACTGTGCCTGCATCCCATCTTATGGGGCAGCAATTCAAGGTCGGGCACGCTGCTCATTATCTCAAACCCCCACCTTCCAAGGCAAAGCCCCTCCATGAACCAAGGGCCACAGTTCACAGGGGTGCATGGGGAATATTATCCCAGAGCCCCCCTGCTGAGGGGACCTGCACAACAGCAGGGCAGGGCTGGAGGGGGAAGCACAGAAGAGAATTTCCTCCCAGGAGGGGACTTGTGCAATTTTATCACCCCGCTGCAGCCTCCTCCCCCCAGAGGCAACTCTCCCCCAGACTTCCTCTGCAGGGTTCAGACAGCAAGCTGCTGCCACTGCTGCATCTCTGAGGAGATCTGGGAAGGTCTGAGTTAAATTCACCCGCCTGGTCTCAAAACCTGAGTGAGCAGGGCAGCAAATGCTCTGAGCTGGAGCCAATTTGTGTGCACAAAGCACAAAAGCAGGGAACTCTCCAGTTCTGGGGTCTGCTGCAGGAACTTTCCCTGCTGCCCTGAGCTGAGCACATCCCCTTGCACTTTCAGAGAGCACAGGCAGGGCAAAACTTTCATTGTGAACTGGAAATTCAATCTCCTCAAGCTTCCAGAGACCCCCCATGTACCATTCCTGACACAAGCACTTGAGAAACACTGTTCAGCTGACCAGCCAACTCTGTCTTCTCCAGGGCCACGGCTCAAACTGCTCTTTCAAGTCTCAACACTTAAGAACATGGGATTGCTCATCTTGTTACACCATCAAAGTCAAAGCCTCAAAGGACAAGGTCAGGCAGTGCAGACAGAGGTACAGACTTCCTAGGAAGGCAGAGCATGCTCAAACCACCCCAGTTCTCTCTCTTTTTATTTTGGTTTCCAGCCTTAATTAGCCAGCACATCTCAGTCTGAACACAGCCTTGGCTGGGGCCAGAGCTGAGGGGAGTTGGGATCAGCACTGACCACGGGTCTGAGCAGCCAAGTTCTCTCAGCTTTAGCTCCCTGGTGCATGCTGCACTCCAGAGAGTGTTTGAAAAGCAGAGAGATGAGTGCCCAGGAGAGCAGTGGCCCCTCTGCCCCCCTAAGCCGCATTAGAGCGGGCACAGGGGGGAGATTGCTGAGCTAATTATAATGACTAATCACAGGCAGCTCTAAGCCCTCACTTGGCCCAGCCACACACCTCACTAGGGCTGAAAACAAGAGTTTTAGGAGCAGCTCCTGAGGCAGCTCTGGAGAACACAAGTCCCAGCAGCCAAGGCCGCGGGTGCCGGGTGGGCAGGGCCAGGGCTCTGCATGCACCAGCACCTGGGGTCTGGGCTGCACCCACGCCTGCTCTCCTGCAGCAGGGAGGCTGGAGAAGGATGCTGCACTCCCCAGAAAGCTCCAGAGTCATGCCTTGGTGGAGGGGGAGCTCTGCTCATCCCCAGCAGCCTCCTTCCCAGGGAAGAGCTGATTCCTGAGCCAGGCAGGCCCAAGGCAGGGGCTGAGCAGCCAGGAGGGAGGGGAGCTGTGGCCCCAAAGCAGCAGCTGAGCTGCCTGGGATATGGACCAGCAGGTCTCCAGCTCAGGGATGGATTTACCAAAACCAGCAGGTAGGCTGGAGGCAGCACCCACGTGGCAGCTAAAGCAGGAGCAGGGGGCTGCTCCCTCTCCCATCCTCTCCAGTTCCATCTTCCAGGGATGGAACTGGAGACAGAGTCACACAGGAGGCACCTCCCCCAGCACTTGACCCCCTCTGCTTGTATCTGAATGCCTATTGAGCTCAGGGGGTGGAAAAACCCAGCATTTCAGCAACAGTTTTTGGGTGAGCACCTCTTGGAGGCCTTTCAAGCTGCTGCACAGCACTGAGACTGGGGCCTGGGCCAGGAGACAAAGGGCCAGCTGCAATAGAGGATAAACTCCTCTCCTGTCACCAGAAAGGTAAGAGAACACCCACAGCACACGATTTTTCTACCACCTACTCTGGCAAGCAAGCTCCTCTTGGGCAAGAGGGGAAGGATGAGGTGTCTGGTTCAAGATCACCTCAGCATGCCTGGGTATTTCTGATCAGATCCTCAACTCTCCCCCTCTCCCAAAGATCCCTCAACTCTCCCAAAGATCCCTCAACTCTCCCAAAGATCCCTCAACTCTCCCAAAGATCCCTCAACTCTCCCAAAGATCCCT
>JAOEGS010000493.1:0-24285 GCA_025447755.1 Corythornis vintsioides | reverse complement strand
GAATTAACATAAATTCGGTAGTTAAATTATTTTAAATAATAATAAAAATAATCCTATAATTGTATTTTTAAATTGAAAAAAAATATTTAACCATTAAGAAGGGACACATGTAGCAAAAGGTCTTTAGCCACACCTTTCATTAACATGCAGTAAAATGAGCTAGATAATCTATTTGGATTAACCATCATACCTTTATGCAAGATGTTTGATCCCTACACTTAACTCCAGATAAGAATCTGTCCCTGTGTAACTAGAAGAAGCTGTAGAGTAGACATTGCAAAAAAAGCCCCTCTACAAGACAGGGGCAGGAAATGATTGATTGACTTTGTGTTTGTGAACCTAAAGAGGTCAAATACAAGAGAGGGCATAGATCTTCTAAGACTAAAAATTGCATGTATTGTAAGAGCTGTCTCCTGTCTTCTAGGAGTTTGCCTGGGACACTATCCAGAATAGCACTGCAACAGCATCTGACAGATAAAATTAAAGCATGAATCATAATCTCTTTGGCCTGCCAAACTAAGCTTTATTCAAGTTGTAGCTTTAAGAAAGGTTACAGTGTATAATTTGATGACATGTCCAAAAGCTAACTACCCCTTAATTTCAAACAGTTTTATAGGAAGGTTGTGTATTTGCACTAGGGTACAAATCTGGGGTTGTGGGATGAGAACTGAGTAAAGGGAGTACAAAATCATAATGGTTTCCATTGTTTACATTTAAATGAAATACCAGCTGGACATTTGCCAGGATATCATTCTGACAGAGCAGAACACTCAAGTGTATCAAGCAAGTTCTTTGGATATAAGAATGAAGGGCATAATAACACTCTTACAAGGCAGGAAAAATGTGGAATGCTTCAAAAACAAGCATTCAAAATAGCATATATTATTCAAAATAATAAATTATTTAAATGGAATTTGGAATATTAAATTCTTCATGGTTTAAACTTTTTTCTTAGTTATGAGGAAGAAGGCAGGCAGACCAGACCTGGAAGAAAGCCCATTATAAGGTAGAAGGGTATTATTTTCATTAATGCTAGCATTATTGATAGGCTAATCTTCCAAAACAAATCTACTTAATCTATGGTCTTTGAAGCTATAGAATTGTTTGGGTACCACAGTAAATATCATCCTTTCATATTAGACTCTGAAGCAATCAAAGGATGATACAGCTTCAAAGAGTAATACAAGATAGTTTGAAGTTCAATTTTCATTCTGGCAGTGGAGCAACCGCTGGGATTTTTTAGTAGACTTGACTGGGACAAGGGATGGACATACAGAAGTCTTCAATCATCAGATTACCTTGATAGGCATGACTAATTGGTCATATGACTATAGGGTTAGGTAAACTAAACACTGTAATTGACAACAAACTGCCTGCTTCATCAACACCAACAAAAAAGACTAATGCAATCTAAGAGTTTTTCTCTCAGTGCTTAGATAGGCAGCAGACTGGTATCTCAACAACTGTTGTAGACCATAGATCACATGATATGATAGTATAGAAATAAATTACTATTCAGTTTGTAATTCAAATCACTCTTACATTTGAGATATCAGCTTAGAAAAGTAAAGTAGCTACCAGACATCTGCACAAGAATACTTGTTTACTTACAGTCTCTTTTGTAGTGTTCATCCAGGACCTGACATTCAAATTATCTGTTTTCAGCTGAAAATGTATCTGAAGTTTTGAGACAGATTCATCAGTAAGCACTTGTTGCTTTGTGCTGCTATACGTGACAACGCAAAGCAAACAATATAGAGTCCTAAACTTGGCCAGGTCTACAGCTGCTTTGCATTACTGGGGGAGCAAACACTAGCCAAAGACACCTTATAATCCTGATCATTAATTGACTAGCAGTCAGGCACAGAGATCCTCTACAGGAGTGGCACAGGGGAGTGGGCAGTAATTGTGCACACTGTCAGGAAGAGCTAGTAACAGATGAGGCCGGTGTCCCCAACTGACTTTGCCCAATTAAACTAAATCATGCAAATGAATGAGTGAGGAGGGACGACACTTGGCTTTGTTACCTCTAGTGTTATACATTAAGGTATAGATCTGCATCTGCTTATCATCTACAGCAGTTTCTATAGCAGTCGTTAATAACATAGTGTCAACGTATGTCCTCCAACTGAAGCCTACATGTAAGATTTCTGGAGATCTGACTGTACACAAAGTTTGAATGCTCCTTTATTTTCACATTATTGCACAGAAATGTGTCACGAAAAACTGGCAAATGGCAAATTTCTGAATTGACAGGGGTTTTTGTTTTGTTTATTTTAAATTTTAAGTTAAAAATTAATTGAAACTTTTTTTTTTCTAGAAATTGTCACAAAAAGTACTGTATCCAAAGCATAGGTAATGCATTGTATGAAATCCAGTCCTTAAGTGAGGCATTCTACAATCCATCTGAAAGAATCTTAACTTTGTTGTGTACAAAGCAAAGAAGTTTTGACTACTGAACCATTCACTCAGATCTTTATAAGTAGACACATACCACAAACATGGCAGTACTCTGTTCCTTATGGTACATTCAACTTCTGGAAATGCAACCAAAAAAAAATAAATTCACCTATGGTGATGATATTGCAGATTATATAAGCTTTCTCTAATGTTCTGAAGGTGTAGAAAGGGTTGGCACAGTCAGGATGATCTCTCACAGCATTCTGCTGCTTTAGTTTGAAGTTTTCAGTAAAAAGCTTGGAAGAATTCTTTCTGGCCAGTCCAATCACAGTGTCTTAGATGTGCTGATGAGTGGCGTTGCTATACAAAACCTCTAAGTTCAGAAGCAACCTTGAAATGTCTGTTTCAAAGGTGGGAAGTATTGTAAAGCTAATGTTACCCACATAAAGATGAACAGCAGGAACAGAAGTGAAAATATGAGCATGCTGCAGCTGTACCTGGGCAGTGGGAAAGCCAGGAAGTTAAAGAGAGAGTCAGTTCTAGAAGATGGTCTGGTGTTGCTTATATGCCAGTGGCCGGAGGAGGATAAAGAGCGAGGAAGAGACGATTTTCTTCACCAAGATGCCAAGAAGCCTTTATTTATTATTTTACAACTCTTTTTATACCCTTTTAACTTCCAGGCAATTGGACAAGAAGCCAGCCACCCCCTGGGGTGATTGGCTAGGGTGTGACAACACCCATAGTCAAAATATCTTTTTACTGTTTTACAAACAGCTGCCACCAAGGTAACAGCTGCTGGGAATCTTTGCAATCCCACAGGATGGAAAATTCCATGCAGTAGTATTTTAACATCCACAGTCTGGGTGATTTTTTTTTTTCTTTTATTCTCTACTGGTTTATTTTAATTTTTAATTGTTGAGGAAGAGGAGTCATATTCTGATACCAGGATCCTTCCAGAAATTAAGAAATGTCACATACAAGGTGAATCACTGTAGGTTTTTTATTTTTTTTTTAATAACTATTGGCTGCTAAATTGTATAGTTGCATTGACGGAAAAAAAAAAATTCTTCAGTTGGAAAGCCATATACATTACTCCAGGATACCAGTAACCTCTTCAAATGTTTGCACTGAAGTCCACATAGAAATATTAAATTATGTCTCTATAAAAAGTCATTGCTAGTAGTTTTGGTGTGGTTTTGGTACTAGTTTTTCCAAGTGTCCAGTAACTTGGAGTTGTAGACGTGTGGTGATTTCAGGAAATGAGCCCCAGAATCATGGCAATATTCTCCTTTATTCCAGCCTGGCTTCCTGCTTAACTAGCAGCTAAGCACTGGAGCTTAGTATTCAGTACTTCTCCAGTGTCCCAGCTGAGGAACCTTCTCTTAGTTAAGAGGGTCAAATTTATTTTTCTGAATTGATTCACAGACTTTATTCAAAGTATTATGTGTTTGCACTGAAATAGACAGTGGGTGAAAGTTCCTTCTTGCTTAAACCTGCTTCTAAGTTGTTTACATGTGTTTCTAACTCAGCCTTAGACTAAGATTTTGAGTTGTTGCCTGTCACAGCTTCAGTGACTCTGCTTAAATCCAAGCACTCACTCTGGATTTTGAAGAGGTTTAAATGGATGCAGACTTTTTCCATTATATCTCATGTTTTTTCCCCTTTCTTTTCCAACTGGGAAATAAAATAAGCAGATGGAATCGCAAGTCTTTTGAGAACAACTGCAGGGAAGAAGTTTTCTGTGGGTGTGCAAAAACAAGCTAGAGGACAATTTGTAATTTATTGCTGCACTGCTGAGTCTAAAGTAATTGTGCCACATCTGAGCAGTCTGAGGAGGCTGGGTGAAAATACACATTAGCATGGGAGCATTACTAGAAAAATATGTGATATCAAACTAGCTAGTTCCCACAAAAAGTGCTGATGTGGAAATAACAGAAAAAAAAATCTGGATGATGTTAAACTACAAATGGATTAATTTATATTAACAATAAATAAATTTACACCTTTTCTGGTTAGAAGCCTGTGTTAATGGATGTGAATACAACATTAAGAATTGTTTATTGCCAGCCAGAGTATTCTGACATAATTATAGCACTCCATGGTCTTTCATAATGGATAGTGTTAATTTTGGAGCCTATCTGGGTTTGAAGAAATTACTCACTGTATTAATAGATGCCAGCTGTGAGATAAGACACCGACAGCTTCTTGAAAATACTGTTGTTCTTCACACTGACTTCATGTAAAGCTAATCACTGCACAGTTTTGCATTTGTTGCCGAAAGCTAAGAAGAAAACCACCACCTCCCTTTACTACTGTAAATGTTTAACTGATGAAGTATAAAATGTTCTCCAGCTTGCTCTTATTCTATGGAGAAGAAATAATCATTTAAAAATAATCAATCTTTTCTGCCACATTTGTTCAAGATTAAAAATATGGTAGGGTGTCTTTTAACAATTCTGCAGCTTTGTGGGGAATTTCTCCTGGATATTTTTTACATGTAAAATCACCTGAATAAAAAAAATAGTGCAGGTGCTTCTGAAGCACAAAAGGTGACTAGCAAAACTACTAGCAGTTTCATGATCAATTCATATGAGCGAATTGTAGGCTGTCCCCCAAGGGAGTGCTCCCCTTCTCTGCTCAGGGATCATTCCCTGCTTCCCCACTGCCATAGGCTGCCATAGGGACATAGCATGGCCAAGTGGGCTGGATCAGCTTTCCAGTCTGCCTGGAAACACTCTGCTGGGCTTTCTGCAGAGTTCATTTTCTATGCTGTGATCTGTGAGCTACTCTGGCTCAGCCCACAGCTGTTTGATTGGAAGCAGCAGGAGCTTGTAACCAGAGGCAAGGAGAGAGCTGGACCGCTCTTTCTAAGCTGCGGTGAGTCAGCCTTCATTGCACACATCACAAGTCAGCAATATGAGAACAGCTAACCTGAACAGTAAGACAGCATTGGAGGTTACACTGAAAATCACTCAAAAAACCAAGCTGTCCTAATGTCAATAAGGACATGAATCTGACCTATGATCAGAAAAACCTCCAAACAGGAAACATACTGGGAAGCAAAAAGCTCTTTGTAGATTATCACTTCTTTAAAGAGCAGACATTTAGTGGTACTTCAGAGATATAGGACTTGATTCCTGGCACTCACAGTCCAAACATACATTGCAAGATGAAGACATAGAGACCAGCCTACATCATGGGGTTGCAGTCCTGAGAGATCAGGCCCTATATTAAATAATTTCATGTGGCAGTGGAAGAACTGGTCCAGTCACTGACTGGACACTAGATACTTCCCATCTGTATTAACGTACAAGAGTAAAACTACTATTTTACAGTTTGTTGATGTGAGAAGCTAATGCCCTGCTTTCCCAGGGTTAATCCTGGTCACGTGGCCCCACTTTTTCCCATTTTCTTGCCTTTGGCACTGTGTGACCCAGGGATGACCTGATGAGCATCAGCTCACTAAACTAGCTTTCTGACAGCTCAGTCAGCAGTTCCAACAACTGTGAGGCTAAGTGAGCAGTAACAAGAAAGTATAGAGAGATTGGCAGGGTGGAACCATCCTTCTGGGAGCAGACAGTGTCTCCGCTGTAATCAGAACTGTCCCAGCAGTTCTCAAAAGTGCAAATTATTTGCATTCAGTTTATAGCACTAAATAAATCAAAGCTGTGTCTGGTCATTTTTCACTTTAAAAAAATACAGGATCACAAGATAATTCAGGTTGGAAGGGATCTCAGGAGATCTCTAGTACAATCTCTGGGTCAAAGCAAAGTCAGCTTTGAAGTCAGACTGGTTTGCTCAGGGCTTTGTCCTTTCTTGCCTCAAAAAATCATTCTCTTTATTTTAGAAGTTGCACAGTTTTATATAGTTTGTGATAGTTTCCAGGTAAAATGTCTTTCCTCTGTGACAAGAAAGTCTAACATAGCTTTAGCAGAGAACAAAAGTATAAAAAATTATCACTGTCCTTCTATTTGGGCTGCTCAGGTGTAGGCAAAAGAGGACTCTGAAAATGCCTCCATGATAACGGGGCACAGGCACACTCATAGCCTGCTCACCCTGTTTAACCTGGACTGGTTTTATTATGACTTAGGAGGCAGATAGTAGGCTCAGCTGGGGGGCACCAGGGCACAGGAGTTTTTTCTGGAGAAGGGATGGGTAACTATGAACTGAAGGGAGGATAACTCTTCATCTAGCACAGAATGGATCTAGAAAAGAGCATGTCCATAGTCTGGGACTAACATGGTTTTATCTTCTTTGAAATGAACTTTGAGGTTTGTTTGTTTGGGGTTTTTTTTTTGTTTGTTTTTGGTGTTTGGTTTTTTTTGGGGTAGGTTTTTATTATTTTTTTTTTGTTTGGTTTGGTTTGGTTTTTTTGTATACAAAAGCAGTAAGGGAGTGGGTGGCAAAATCAGCTACCCAAAAGTTAGAAGATGCCAGCTGACTATATGACCTTGACTTGGTACCCTGTGCAAAATGTGTTATGCAGTATCAGCACGTATTGTTCCTCCATGGGATCTCTGTCTGGTTCAGTGCAGAATACAGATGAAAAAGAAGTAATAACGGGATCTTAAACTTGCTGCTTTAGAATGTTCAAAAGCTTCACCTTGGACCTTACATCCCAATTAATATTCCTGTAATGTAGAGGGTTACATGCAGTATGCATGATGTCTGTAGACACACCTGCATATATTTCGGACCAGGTTCTCACCTGAAAGAACAGTGAAAATGCCTTGAAAAAGAGTGTAGAATAAAATTATTACTGATGAGATTTGATTTTATTTCCTTTTACAGTTCATGTTAACTTTGGACTTATAAGGTCACATTAAACAATGTATATAGGAAGTAGTAAAACATTTTACCATAGGAAATGTAAACCAAATATGACTGAGTTTGGATGTGATAATGTGAACAGTCACATGGGGAGCAAATACAGGCAGCTGCCTCCAAATAACCATTGGCCCTCCCAAAGTTGAATAGACAAGAGAATGGCCTAAGAGACAGACCCCATGCATTTCAGGAAAAGCAACACTGAGGAAGCTGGGATGAGGCAGAAAGCTGAGATGAGAGCTTTTGCACAGTGGGACCATTTGCTGCTAATGCTGACTTTTTTGTTTGGGTTTTTTTGTTGTTTGTTTTTGTTTGTTTGTTTGGTGGTTGTTTTTTGTTTTGTTTTGGTTTTTTCTCCTTACAGACTCTGAGGTAGATTGCAGAAGACAATGCATGTATACCATCACCTGAAAATTTTAGATGTTTAGGAATCATAACTATTTTCAGGTAAAATGTATTATACTCCTGTGATTCTTGCAAAAGGCTAAGAAATCTGCAGAATGGGCTTAAAGGTGAGAAATCTCTGTCCTTTACTGAGTTGAACAGTCGTACTGTCCTGCCCTCTGGCCCTTTACTGCTTCATGTTGCCTTTGTGGATGAGATAAATGGCCCTGATATTTTGACTTTTATTTGGTTTTCTAATTCCTATTAAGAAAATGGGGAATTGTAACATGTTGGTACCACACACTGCATGAAAAATACAGTGGGAAGGTGAACAGGTTTCCCACTGATTTAGTGTGATCAAAATTTACACCACTGTTTTTAAAAAATACTCACTGTCCATACAATAAAAGGGCCAAAAGGTACCTGCACTTAATCAGAAAAACACACACACAAAGGAAACACTGTAAATATGAAACCTCTTCTGATATAAATGTCTTTAAAGATACTATTTTAATTCAGATCAAGTGTTTGTCAATTAAGAGCACTAACTGGGGACACAGCCATCCTGACTGGCATACGAATTCATCCATGGACATAGCCTAGAGGGATGGTGATCAATTATTCAGCAAGGCATTTTATGCTGCCTCCACCCTTCATAGCACATCATCTGCTAGATTGTGATCAACAGCAAATATCTGAACAGCAGCAAATGAGAAAATATTTCTTGGCTGAAGCTGAGATTTTAATTTTCTGTATAAAAAATCTCAGTCACTAGGTTATGGAAGACGCATGAGTCCAGATATTCTGTTCTCCAAAAAGGGTTTCCCATTCTCCAGGTATCCCACATGCTTGAGCACTCAACCCCCTCAGAATAATGCCTCTTCCATCACATTTATTGTCACTCCTCCTCTCCCAGATCTTTGCTGTTGGTCCAGCAGCATATTCATACAGAGCAGTTCTTCCTCTGTGCTTTTCCAGTTTTGAAGCTGCCTTAAGACTGTAGTCAGAAATGTTGCACATCAGCTAAAGACACTGCCCCACACACTCATCAGATTCTTCCCCATCCACCCCATCTACCTCCGGCTCAGTTCTCTTAAGTCAGTCCAAAGGAAACTATTCCACCAAAAACTTCTTCATTTTCTGTAGGATCGGGGGAGCTGATTCGACCTGAAGTTGCATAATCCCTCAATGTGATGCAAAGAAGAGAACAGGGACACGTGGGAGTGGGGACATGAAGGCAGAAAGACTGCTGTCTTTGGTGGCAGCCCACAGTTGTACCAGACTAAATGCAGTGCGAACCACTCTGGAGATGAACATGTTGACCGCATCTCTCTACTAGGGAAACCACATTATTATAAGATAACATAAGCTATTTCCCACTTCTTTTGGCTTTTTTAGTTTGGCTTTCATTGGCTTTCCCCTTGCTGGAGCTGGAGTCACATTTTATGCACTTCAGAAATGAGATATACGTAAAAATTCCTTCAAACTATTTTTTTTTCTTCCCCCCTTAAAGTATCACTAACACATCCATGCCTGGATGGATCCACGCAGGACACTTTGCATACTCGTTCTCTCAATTTCTAAGTTATTTATACTTCACATCCTTGCCTTTTAGCACTGTGTAGGCCCTCCATAGGTTCTTTTGTGTGTGTGTGTGTAGCAAATAGCTTTTTTTGCCTCATAATAGGGAAAACATACCAGAGGCCATTATAAAACAATCAAGATTGTTAATCCCATTCTTCTCCTGTGGGAACTGCTTTGTGTTTCTGTTGCTCCAGGCCATCCATCTCTTAGAAGTGCATATTAAGCGGTTTTCCCCCTTGTATTTCTTGTTGTCATAGGTAATATCAGGTATGGAGTAGGAGATGTGGGTGAAATTGAAGTATCTCTTCATCTCTCTTGCTCTCTCCTAGGAGGTTAGGGATAAGAGCAACATAACTTGGGAGGCAGAACTTCAGTCAGACTTCCTGCAGGCAGTTACTGTATTTGCATTGTCTGGGTGCCTTTGCTTAGCACCTTGAAAAGGCCTGGCTGATTCTAAACTGAGGTCAATATCTGGAAAAGAAAAATGTTTTCTACTGTGAAATTAAAAGAAACAGGTAGTTCTGTAAGGAGCTCAGTAACTCTGTAAGAAGTGAACTGTTCATAGTTAATAATCAGACCTAAGTCTAAACCTAATTAAGGAAACCTATTAAGTAACTAAACTATGTCTTGGGTGGAAATAAACATATAACTATGTAAGTAATTCACACAAAAACATCAAGCTCAAAAAGGTGTCTCAGTATACATGGTTTTCACCAAAAACCAGTCACCTAATTTCCAGTATCCAGTCAAATAGGTACAGTTATTGAAACTGGCAAAGGATGGACAGCTAGGCTGGCTTTATGTCTATTCATTGCTAAAGCCCTTTCTGATCATAATAATCAGTCCTGAGGTTGTGTGAAATGTGTGCCTGTGTCTGCAAGCACTTTAGAAATTGTATCTACGCCTGTTTGGTGGGAAAAGTTTTGAGGTAGGGAGCAAACAAAAACTAAATGCTTCGATGCAGCCTCCTGACCACAGAGGGAGGGGGGTGCCGGAAGGTCTAGATCAAAGCTTCTGAGGTGGGATTGGCCAGAGAATGAAGCATCTCTGCTGCAGAAAGGTCAAAGTGTAAGGTAAGTGAGAAGACTGGCCAGCCCTGCTGGAAAACCCTGCTGCGTGGCAGTGTACCCAGAAAATAAGATCTACCATAAGGAGGGGAAGTGCCTCATTCAGAAGGGAAGCTTGGGGTTCTATAGCACCAAATCCCCACTGTACTTGGGAACTGCATCCCCACTTCCACACCAACTGCAGCCAAGTTCATTCTGGTACAAACAATTCAGCCCCTGGAACTGGATCATATATTAGTAGTATTAGACTTTTTGTCAGCCCTCTTCAAAGCCTTTAAGAGAAGTTTCACTAGGCCAAGTCCTTTTGATGCCTCTCCTGAAGCCTAGGCAAGGCACTGACATTCTATTCCTTATCCCTGTTTATTTTGCCAGCAAGAGACTGCTGCAAGCCGAGCCTCAGCAGGTCTCTTCCCAGATCCACTTTGGATCACAGTAAAATATAATTGAAAACAAGTGACATTTCTGTGGCCTCTGAAAGGCTCTACATGGGTGCAGTGCCACTGCTGGCTACTATGGCAATAGAAAACTGTGGAGTAAGGCAAGGTCCAAGGTAAAGGGTGTAGAGATTCATCTGCAGTACCTGCATGAAAAGGATGGGCAGGGCTGAGAATAGGTGCTTTGAGGAATCACCTTTGTTCTTGGGTGAAACAGTTATAAGTGGGTAAAGAACTGACAAAGATTTGAGGAGAGATATGGAAGGTCCAGTAAAACCCTGGTGAGAAAAGAAAATATGTACTCTGTGATAAAATCCATCAGCACGTAACCCCTTTTGGAAACATTTGGAAACATTTCACCTTTTGAAATTTCTTCATATCCGATCAGGATTTTGTATTATGTAGCTGCAATATTTTGATGGGGTGCAAGGCCTTCAAAAGTCAGGTTTAGTGCTTTGCCAGGCCACTGTTGGCACATCTGCCGGCACGTTGCAGGAGCCCCGGGCGGCGGGTGGACCCTCAGCTTCACTGCTCTGTAAACCGCCGCTCGATTTTCTTTCTTGTATCTTCTACAATAAACTGTAAAGCACCGTTGTGAAAGGGATGATTAAATAAACAAAAGCTAGCGAAGAACAGCTCTTTTTAAGCAGGAAACCGTGTGTCATCGAGCTTCTCACTTATGTCAGGGAAAGAGAGGAGTGAAGGAGAGGTGCTAATGACAGGGGCTGCCTCCAGGGACGGAGGTGGAGACAGCAGTAGAGGGGGTGGTGAGCTCAGATTGTGGCGAAGGGAGGAAAGGAATACAGTACAGTTAAATGAATACGGTGGAAATAAATAAAGGTCAAGCAAAAGAATAATTTATTAGAATTGAAACAAAGTAGAACCACCAAAACCGTCAGAGCTAAAAACAAACGAGGAAAAGAGTAATAGTATGAAAACATTCTCATCAAAAGTCCTAAAATAGGCACATGTTAGCACACTCCGAGAGGGAAAAAAATAACAGGGAGCCTTCGATCTTGTCTATCTCCTTCTCTAATCTAGTCAGCAATGTGCTCACGTTCCCATGCAACGTGACTATAATTACAAGCTGTGATCTATCAAAGCAGGACCTGGAAATTTTAATTCTATTGCCCTGCAAACGTAAGGGTAAAACTGCAAAACAGTTAAAGCATTGACTCTTCTCAGCTAACCACATTGTTATTTAGCACCATGATTCTATACATAATGAGAGTGGCTGGCTTTCCACTGAGTAGGGCTTGATACTATCACACAATTAGATAAGAAATGTAATGAACATGACCAACACCTCACTTGGATTTGTCTCTTATTATCTAATGGAAATTGCTTGCAGTTGTCTCCTCTTTAAATGATGATCCCACACAAAGCTCTCTTTTTAATTAACAAAGTCTTGAAGTGTAACACATTTAAGGAGCCCTTTTTTTCAGTTTTGTTACTTATTTGTGCTCAAGAGTCTGTTTCTCACTCTTTCCCCCTCCTGTTGATAAACTCCATGCTGACAGAGTGAAGGAGCTGAACTCAAAGGAGCCCTGAAAATTTGTATTTCAGCTTTGGCATTTACTACATGGTCAATGGGTGTCTTCCCCTACCACTTCACCAGAACACCAGCCTCGTACTGTAAAGGAGTGTAAACCCACACACTGATAGGATTGTCCTCAATCTGAGAACACCGAAGTATTTTATAAATGTAGTGTTTGACCTTGTTAGTGATGGGAGGTTATTGATGGTTACAGGAGCATTACAGCTAGAGGCATAATGGAACTTGTTGGAGGCTGTGGGAAATACAGTCTATGGCTGCAGGCTTCAACACAGCCTTGGAAAACACAGACGACAGTTATTAGCTTTGAAGTTCTTATAACTTGCCTCTAAGGAAAAAAAGAGGCTTCTTTTGTTAGGTAGGGACTTTAAAGATTAAAAACAAGCAAACAAAAAAAACCACAAATAAACCCCCTCCCCCCTAAAGAAACCAAAAAACGCCAAACAAACAGACCCCCTTCACAAAAAACAAAAACAAAAACAGTAAACAGACAACCCCACCCAGCTTTAAAGGACCTTTTCCTGAAATATTGAGATGTCTGTGAATCAAATATTATCAGAGCTACCATTCTCTAGGAAATACTAGAATACCAGCTTGGAAGGGACCTCAAGTGCTTCCTTTTAAGGTTAAAAAAAAAAAGTTTCTATGAGATGACCCAGCACCCTGTCAAAATGAGTCTTTAAAACTGTCCAGTGTAGGATATTATTCCAATGTCTAACCATGGACATGGTGAAAGATTTTCTTCTGGAGACCAATTGGAATGTCCCCAAGAGTAACTTGTACCCATTACCTCATCTTTTCCATGTGACTCCTTGTAAAATGGGACTCTCCCACCTTCTTGGTAGCCACATTTTCTGTACTATTCCATGGTAATAAGGTCTCCCCTAAGCCTTCTCTTCTCAAGGCTGAACAAACCCAGCTTTCTCAGCCTTTCTTCATATGGCAGGTCTCCCAGTTCTCTGATCATCCTTGTGACCCTTCTCTGGATCCTTGACAGCCTGCCTGTGTCTTTTTTGCTCTCCAGCCAAGTGGCTCCCCGTCTGAGCTGCATTCCTGGGTTATGTACTCCCAGGTAAAAGACCTTACACTTGCCTCTGTTAAACTTCATTATGGTTCCCGATAGCCCAGTCCTCTGGCCTGTCCAGGTCTTCCTGGAGGGTGGCTCTCCCTTCTGTAGTTTTAGCTTCCCCACTTATTTTGGTCTAATCTGCAACCTTCATTGCGGTAGAAAGAATCCACCAAGAGCGTAGATCAGCCAGGAAAAAACAGTCAGCTGCATGAAACCAGATTTTGGTATTTCAGATCCATTTTTATCTGGGAAGCTTTTACTAAAATATTCTTCTGTGGAGATGTGCTTAATTACCAATCATCTTGCCACTGTCCCCACAGGACAAAGACAAGGCTTGAGCACAGGTCAGTTCAGATGGTGAAATCACTGTGATGAGCAGAGGGCTGAAACCCACATCAGTGTGGAAGAGCCATGGGGAGAAGCAAGGGCTGAGCTGAAGGTGCTCACAGAGGTCATCAGAGGTAACTGATTAGCTCAGGAACAGTCAGGAAAGGAAAAGCTATTCTTATGATGCCCATTCAATATTCAGCAGTATCAGATGAAAAATCAAGACAGTTGGTGTCCTACATGATGCTCATTATTCACAAGCTTTACAAGCATATTTTCCAATTACAGATTCACAGATATTAGGGGTTGGAAGGGACCTAGAAGGTCATCTAGTCCAACCCCTGCCTATTTCACTATCCAAGGTTTTAAAGAGAGTATTGAACAGTATTGCATTTGTGACAGAGCTCTGTAGAACACAGAGTACATCTCATCAATTTGCCCGTATACTACTGAGAGCTGTTTTCCCCAACAATTTTCACTCAGGTTACAGTAGTAGCATTTAGGCCATGTTGTTAATTATGTCACAATATCACAGATCTTAATTAAGTCAAGATAAATGATATCTATGACCTCTCTTTTACATGCAAAATCTCTACCCTTGTACAGAAAGTCATCAGATTGATTACAGTCCATATTGATTTTTACTTCTCACTTGCTTGATAGCTCAATAATTTTGTTCCACGATTTTTATTTTTTTCTTTTCAACCATGGGTCTAAAACTCCTCCACTTATTTTAAGAACAGAATCTGAAGATATACTTGTAAATGGAAATTGTCAGATTACTCCTAGGATTGCCTATGGCCTTCAGGTACCCTGGGAGGCCCTTTAACAACATCTAACTAATCTAAGCGTTCCCTACCCCTTTCTTTCCCAGTCTCAGCTTGCAGTCTGATGGATGGTTGCTTGTATTACAGTTGACTGAGGCTGACTCCACCAGGGCTGAAACACCTCTGCCTTTTCAGCTGCTACACAGAGAATGCCTCCCTGTTGAAGTCTGGATGTTGGCTCCCTGGTTTTACCCTTCCTATGATCATACTCCTCTTGTTATTCATACAACACTCATTACTAGGTCCTGTTTGATTGGCTTACCTTTTGACTTTGCCTCTGTATCTTTGTGCTAATTACACCTAGCAACCTTACCTGTTGTGATAGTGTTGAAGAGTTCATGGCTTAGTTAAATTGGGCTCTTACTTCACTTCTTGTTTTATTTTAGATTGGGGCAGTTTGCAAATACTGCCTTTATTACAGCTTCTTTAAAGATCTGATTTCTTGACTTTTGACTAATTACCATGGACTTTATTTCTTCCTTTCTGTTGTGACACTTTTGAAAATTAATGGGATCAATAGCAGTGTTACTTGAGCCACTGTCTCTGGATGAGAAAAATAGGTTGGGAAACCAGTAAGAGTGAACAATCAGCCATGTGGTATTTCTCCTCAGCAAGGTGGCTTCTTTACTTCATATGACTTTCCTGTTTCTTAAGAAACTATTCATGCCATATCAATTATAACAGCCTGCTGAGATTCCTCCCAGTTTCTCAGTTCCCTCCTGTGATTGAAATTCAATGCAGTTTCTGTAAACCAGTATTCAGCTGTAGTAATACTAGTAAGAAATATGAACATTTGGGAACAGTATTAGTATGGATCTATAGAAATATGAATAAAAATATGGAATAACCATCTGTGAGTTACCTTGTTCTTATTAAAAGGGCCAATCAGCTTATTTTTGCTAAGTGATTTAAAGTACAATCAATTAATCAAATAAGCTTAAGACAGTATCTTGAAATAATAGTAAAAAAAAGTACAGATTTTCCCACTACAGTGTTTTATATTTTTGAAATAAAGATATGAATATAAAGCATGTATTTCTACCAAACATCAGCAGATTTTTACAGTGAACTCTTAAACCCTTGAAAAGGAAGGGGAAGGGAAGAAAGAAAAAAAATAATGGAACAGCTAATAAACCTTTTAAGATAACAACTGCAAAAAATACTGCCTATCATAATATGGTGGCACAAAATAGATCTTATGAAACCAGTTATCAATGAATAATGCACTTATCACTCAGACTGGAGGCGTGTATGAAACTCATACTTGAGTATTCTCTAAAGGAATATGTCTAGACATGTGAAACAGTTTATTGGCTTCTCTCATCAGCTGAAGCCTAAGTATGATACATCTGTCATCAAACATGGCAGCAAACATTAGGCTGTATGATTCATTGCTGTTTTTGCTATAATTCAGTTAATGATGACCATATATTTTCAAATCATCTCAGTGAACTCAATTTCACTCAATTCATATTATGTCAATGAACTGTAACAATTACATTGCGAGAAGAGGGGGAACAGAGATGGCAGAGGAAAGCTACACGTGGCAAATTTTGGAATTAATTTCTTGTTTCTTATTCATTATTAATACAAGTAATTTTAGAGCAAAACATAGGATTAACTTTGATTAGTTGCTCAATTCAGCTTGCTAGAGTTGTATCAGTTTTAAACATTTTATATTTTTTGGCTTAATTAAAAATGAAATAATACATTGGCTAAATGTGGCAGAAGGTAACTGAGCCTCTCACATTATTAGCAGTTTATTAAAGGAAAAGGAACATGAATGATGTCTCCTTCAGTTGTAAATCTAGGCCTTTAGATTCTAAATTTAGTAATTGATAACAAAACGAAAATCAATTGGACAGAATAACTAAAGGTGTATCTGTAATGGAACATCTTGAAAGGAATGTATTGGGTTTTTGTTGTTTTGTGTTTTTTGTTGGTTTGTTTTTTTTTTTAGAAAGCATCTTGCAGGTATAGTTACAATGAGACACCATGAAATTTGTCTATGGACTGGATAAACACATAAAAATCCACAGAACAGAAATCTCAATCTGATAGAGTCATGAATCTAGGGAGAAAAGCTTCATCATAAGCAGAAGAACAAACAAGTTATGAATGAGGAAAAAACCCCTCAGAATAAATCATATAAATAGTGAACTGACAAAAGAGAGATGAGCTTTGTCATCCAGACAGTTGGAAGAACCGGGGAAAGCTCTGAATAATAACAGTCCCATGGGGTAAGGAGGGAGAGGATAGCAGGGAAGTGAGTATAGGAGACTGGTTTTCAGAAGCATTATTAGGTCTCAGAAATTACTGGTTAAACAGCTCTTGACCAATAACCAGTGACAAAAAAAGCTGATCTGCATCCACCTTTGCCATACTGCTGTCAAGTTCAGCACCTGAGAAAATCAGATAACTGAGTTCAGAGTTGAGTATCAAAAAGAAACCTTCACTGCAATATGCAAAATCACTCCCTATAAAAGCCTTCTTTAAAGAGAGGGGAATAAATGTTACAGATGATTGTGTGTGTTAGGTATTCAGACTTTTTTTCTTCCTTTTGCCTCTTATTCTGATGGTGGTCTCTGCTCTACCAATATTCTTAGTCTCATCTGCTAATTTTCTTTCTTTTTTAAAAAAAATTCACTTCTGAAGCTCTCCTTTCTCTCCTCCTAAGCATAACACATCTTCTTAATTTCCACAAAGCCACTGTGATGTCTGTGTTCAAGCCTCTCATGTCAGAATCTCTTTAAATATCATATCTATGTTAAAACTAGTTTACAATAAATAGTTCTACTAACAGACAGGTGTCATTGCTCCTCAGGGGATGCCAGTTAAAACATGAAGACAAACTTAATGTGAAGATGTAGTGAGTCCCATTTGCATTAATATAATCCATGTTATACTTCTAAGTGACTGAAATAAAATATCTGCAGTTAGCATTTACACTTACGTACTCCAGACAGCCATATACAATTTAATCCTCTTACATTCTTATCTAAAGTATTGTTAAGAGGAGAATCTGTAGAAAGAAACCTGGAAGTCTTTGGCGTAATTGATAATCATTTACTCTGGATGGCCATTTGGCCTACTCACTTCTTTGCCCTCCCTTCCTCCTTCCCTCATCCTCCTGTGGCCCCTAGAAGCAGTGAAGTTGCATCCAGAGAATGCTGTTATAATAATTACTGTTTGCCCTGTCCTCAAAGGAGCAGAGTAATCTGTGTGCAGTGCTCCTACCACATTCAGATCAAGTGAGCTCACTGCTTTCCTATCAACCAGTTTGCCATTTAAGTAATGGTGGCACTCATATGAAATTGCAAGGAAGAACATCACACCAAATTTGCAGTAAGTTTTCAGAAGCACTAATGACACATCACAGCTTCTTTTAATATTTAGCAGGCACACAACACATGCAATATAGTACAAAATCCACCATCTTAGCACAAAAAACAGAAGAGTGAAAATATTTTTTTCCTAGGACTGCTTTGTCCTGAACTCAAATCTTCCATCATGGGCTCGACCTAAATTGTGCAGCAAATAGAAAGAATTCTGGATATTCTCCAGCAGCTTCAGATAAATTAAATATGAACATGAATAATGCCCTGGGGCCCTGCATTCTCTGGGCTGCCACAGGCATGGGACTCACAGAGAATCCACTCTTGCTATGGAACTGCGTTCCAGATTTTAATTAACTGAGTTTCCTCTGTGATTTTCCTGGGAAAGCCTCCCACAGTAAAAACACTGCTTAAAAACATTATACTGCAGCAGATTAAAATAAATCTTGCTGTTGTATTTTCAAAAACTTTCTTTGAAAGAACATAATTTCAAGGACTACAATCACTCATTCCAGATACATGGTTCATGAACTCAAAACCATCATGTGCAAGTACTGCATGTTCTCATCTTTCCTAACTGCCATATGCTACTAAGTCATTTCATTTTATATGCACCCTCATGGCTCCAGGCTTCATGGGCAGATGGCTCTTTGCCACCTAATCAGATTTGCACATCAAGGGCATCCCAAGTGAGGTCCTTTGTAGAACTGTATTCTCCTTTAGCACCCCTCCCTTTCTTGAACATTTGCACATCGGTACAAACTTTGTACTACCAAAGGGTTCATAATTTTCATACATAAGACACTCATTCTTCAATTAAGCACAACACAGTACAAGCAGTTCTATCCCATACACTCTAAAAATACAAGTCAGTGCCCTGGAACTTCACAGCATACCCACACAGTCCTTAAAAGCCCTTTTAATTCTATTTTGGGTCTTTCTCCCATAGCCACATCTGTTCATTGGGCAGAACACATCTTATGTCCTCTGCCACCACATAAGCAGTTATAATAATGCATCTATACTCTTGCAACCAAGTGACACTTTTTGCTGTACTGCACTCAGATTGGTGCAGTATCTAAATTTGGATGCCTTTTGAATTTCTGCACCTACATACTGATAAAGCTGAATTTTCATCGATCAGCTCATCTTAACATAGGCTTGTGGCTGTGGCCTTTGATAGACTTATAACCTCACAGTTGCATTTGATTCTCTAGAGCATCTTAGTAATCAGACAGGAAAGTTCTTGCATTAGTAACTGTGGTTCTTCAAGCCACTGTGACCTACATGGCCTCACCACATTGGTTAAATTTTTCACACATATTACTGCCACAATTTCTATAACTCTTTACATGCTGCAGTACCTACCCCATCCATTACTCATATAAGCACACGTCTGTCTGGATGCACAGTAGTGTCGGGGTTAGCCTGGCACTCACAAAACACTGTTTCACAAACCCATACAATTCTTCCACTTAAAAAATATTGGTTTTATTTACATACAGAATCTCCTCAGCTTATCCCTTTTAGAAGCCATTTTACAGACTCCAGGATAGATAAGAAACAAGGTCATCTATGCTGAGTGATTAAACTTTACTCCTTTTTCTCTAAAAAAGGAACAGTGTAATAATTTTTAATATTGCCCTCAACAGCTACAGAAAAAACCTCACTCTGTTAAGATTCATAAGATAAACAAAGCTGTTGTGTATGAACATTTTAAGGTCACTTAAAACCATTTTTGTAATCTATTCTAAAAAGAAGGTAACAGCTATTAAATACCAGTTCTTTTATAGAGGAGTAGAGTGGAATTGTGATGTCAACATTATCATATTCCCACTGGAGATGTCAAAGAGAATAGAAAGTGGAAATTAACAGGACTGTATGCTAGTTACTTCTAAATGATCATAGTAGCACTTAATAAATTCTACATGTCATGTTTTACATGTAGTTTTTCTAAGTAATTTAAGATTTTGGGCCTCCAAAGTCTACATCCAAACAGCACACACAGCTCACCTTTCCAATATACAGTAAGTCATCTCTGCAGATTAAAAAGGGCTATCCCAGAGAACACTGTGACCCAGAAGCCAAAGATAAAGTGTTTATTTGTTCTAGACATCACCTATTTAGCTACACATATTTCTTTATATTTACAGCCCCTTGTATTGCTCTGCTGAGACTAGTAACCTGAATATGCCAAGAACATAGTGGGAGTCTGCTAAACACGGACTAATTTACTCCAGTGTCTCAGAGCTGCAATGGTTTAGCAAATGCTGTGCAGGCACAGTATGAGTAATACCATTTATAATCAGTTAAGCTAATCATCCTTATCCTCCTTCCACAGCCCTTCTGCCCCAAGGGCAGATAAAGGTCATCTTCTTTTGAGACACTACTTTGTTAGCCATTTCAATAGACAAGAGATCCCATTGCCCAGAAAGCATTATTTTGATAATTCTCAGGCTGTTTTTAAAATATGAAAGACAAAATCCAGTAAGTGGATATTTGCATTAAGATCCAAGTTTGTGAAGTTATTAAAAAAAAAAAATAATCTGCCACTGTCCTTTTCTCTATTATCACAGCCAGATCATTTATACTCTTAAAATTAGTATTCAGCTTGCTGTCCTAAGCTAGCTCCTCAAAGTACTAAAAAAAACCTCCAAACCAACAAAAAAAGCCCACCCACAACCCCGTGTTTTTTTCTAACAAGGTGTTTTACAAGGTGTTTTTTATTCTTCTCTTTTAATAACATGGCTATATCACCTCATCTGTCTGGCCCAGAGCCATGCAGCCACAAAAGTTGCTTACTGCTTCCCGAGATGGCACTTTAAGATACCAAACCCTGACAAAAGCACCACTCTGTTACTCAAGTTTTGACAATTAATTGCATCCTATTGGCCTGATTTAAATTCAAAGCCTAGATATCACGGACACTAGTTTCTCAGCACTAATGGGACTCAGATGGCAACCTGAAGCCAGGCTGCTTGGAGTAGGTGAGGTTGAGCATGAACAGGAGCAAATCCCTTGGTGTTCAAATATCAAAAATAGACTTCGTTTTGGCTTTTTTTTTTTTCTTCAGAATGAGGCAGCTGCATTAGGGAGTGCTGCAAAAAACAATTACTTAAAATTATTCAGGAGACCAAGTGCAAAAATCCTACACCTCCAAAATCCCTCCTGGTTCTATTCTGATAGTGCTTCTATCTGGCACTAGGTGCTCTCTTCTTTACCCTGACTCTCGGCAAAAAAACTGTAAGCACTGCTAATCAATAGAAGTTCAGAGTTAAGAAAACTGTTACAGGAAATATGACTTAAAGAATTCCATATGCCAATTTTTCACAGAAGCAAGCTCATTTTTAGCTGTTTCTTTTCCAAAGTCACTTGTCTCCAGTGACTTTATGTTTAGAACAAGAGCATAAAGGAACACCACTGGGTCAGCTGTAATACTCTGCACCAAGATGCTACTTCATGCTGACAAAAGCAAACCCTATGGGGAAAGCACTGAGGCAGAAGCAGCAAGAGTAGAAAGATATATCAACATGCTTCAGCTACTGGAACTCTTGAAAAAGTACTGTATTAGGTCAGAACAAAGGTTTGTTTTCATTCTTTCTGACAAGACAGCAGTAGCAAATATGAAACAGCAGCGTGTAAGAATGAAACATTCCTAAACTGCTAATATGTTTGTATATTTTACAGTTAGAGATAGTCAGTTTAGGATATTTCTGAGTGCAGACTATTTAAACTCATATTTATGAACACAGTATTCCACAACTAAGTCTAATCCCTTTGAACCTATGACCCTGAAAAAAGTCACATAGGAGCGAGTTCCACTACTACATCCCACAGTGTAATGAAATAAAAGTTTGAAACTTAATGCTTGATAACTCCATTGACATCTTAATTCTTATATGAGTTATCAAGCATTCCCAAATCAAAGTCACAGACAATGTCAAGCTGGTCATCTGTCACATTTAAGTTTTCTGTCTTCTTTACATTGAACATGGTATGGGAGAAGATGACAAGCTGTATTCTAAATAGTAACATAACATTTTTGTTTGTTTGTTTTGCCTCTTCCTTAGCAGAGTTTAGAACTCCTAAGTCTTATTACATACAAGATGTACAGGGATTTGCAGTTGTAGACACTACATTATACCTGGCTCTTTAGCACTCAGCTATTCAGTATCAAGAGATCTTTCTGAAATTCAGCAAAGAAGCTTCAGATTTAATATAGTACTTTCAGAAAAAAAAAAAAAAAAGTTTTAAAAACATGCTTTGGATTACTGAGTCCAAGACTTTCCTATCTATAAAGCTTGTATTTTTCCCCAGTCTGTGACTTGAGCAGTTCATACAGAAAAATCTTTTGTTACCTTATTGTTTCTGAATTCTTCCAAAAGTAGGCTATAACTTTCTGAATGTCTGCTTTATATTAGCTTAGAGGACACGTTTATCTTTGCACCCAGTTATATATTATTGAATGTAAACTGGTAATAATGATGAATACATAATGGTATATTTGGATTTACATTTTCTATTTTTCTAAGAAAAAGTAAGTCCTAATCAGAACAGAAAGAAAGATCTGAAAACAGAAACAGGCCAGCTGCTCTCTTTTTCCGTGAATATAGTTTTTTATTGCGCCTCCTAAAAATGAGAAGTTTGACTATACAAGGTGGCTGATACAAAAGGGTTACCACCATCACCATGTGTCTTAGGATTGGGGAGTGATCTCAAGTGGGGCTTTCTACTGTTCTCATAACATGTCTCTGAGGATTATTAGGAAAACACGACTAGAACCTCAGAGAGATTTAAGGATGAAGAGCCTATTTGAAAGATCTGAACAGCATTAGGTGCAAAATAGGTGCCAACACACTGCTTGGAAAGCATGACAGTTCCAAATACACATGAAAGCTGATTTTTAAGCATGTGGGAAACTCTGTACCTTTTGGCTTTTGCCAGCAGGTTCAGATGCTCAAGGACACAGAACTGCAATCTGTGCTACCTTCATGAAAAATCAAAACCCTGTCCCCAACCCCAGTTACCACAGTAGGCACCCAAACTGCAGTCAGAAGAAAGAATTATAAGGGCAGTATAAGCCCTTATTACAGCAAGAGATTTTCAATATCAGATTGGAGCATATTAAAACATATGCACAATCCCATTTTTAAAGCACAGAGCCATTCTCATTTTTAATGCAACAGAACTCCCTCTCTTTAGCAAGTATGAAGTATGTTTCAAGTCGCAACTAATCACTGCATCACTTTTAACTTGGATCTCTTGTGAAGCCTATACTGTATACATGCTATATAATACTATCAAGTGTACAGCAAATTATTAAAGCTGTGTATAAGACAGGTCAACAACTTGATATCCATTTGGAAAACAGACAGATATATTATTTAGTCTGAAATGATTTCACAGCTCAAGCTGATGTGGCCGTAGTTTATTATATTGCTGCATGAAGAGTTAAAACAATGATTCAGGGGAAAATCAACTCTAGGTAGAGGAACTTGTGCAAGATTCATATACGACTAAAGTACTTCTAAAACACTGCTTCCAAACAGACAATAAAGAGACCAATGCATACAGCATCACTGGTGCTAAGAGTGATCCTAAGAGAAGCTCCACTTAGGAGAAAAATCCTGGAAAATTGTCTTATGAAAGATTTCACTCCCATGTATTTTACTAGATTTAAGTGTAGAAATACTTCACTTTCTCAAGAAGCTGCCTTGAAAAGTAAGGTCTGGAGGAAGATATCAAAATATGGGAAGTTCAAGGGTAGGGTATAACTACAACATGATTTTCAGCGTCTTCAACACCAAGACAAACCTGTATTAGAGATAACTTTGTAGAACTTTACAAAATGTACACTATATATAATATATGCATATACACCAATATAAGTTTAATCACTTAGTTCTTCCTCATCACTGAAATAAGCACTTTTCTTAATCCGTGGACGTTTTGAATCATCTGAAATTGAAGATTCCCCTGCAGTTTGTGTCCATCTTTGTTGTTCTTCCTCAATTTTGGCTTGCTACAATGACAGAAGGAAAAGTATTAGCTAGGGTTAAGAAAAATTGATGCATCACAAATAATAATGCTAATTATTAATACACATTGAATTATTTATCAAGTTAAAGAATTCAAAAGGTAATTCCAGATAAACTGTGCAATGAATGCACTAGAAGACACTTCTGAAAGTCATCCTTGCAAACAGTAAGTCTTCTGAACCACTGCAGGCCACATGGAGTGCCCTCTGTTTTCAAAGAGAGCAGTTTTGCCCACGGCAAACCTACAGAACTATTGAGCAGTTGAGCTCTGAAGCAAATAATACAGCTGAAACTGCCATTATTTAATCAGCTTTGTTGCACTATGTGCCGGTTTGGGGTCAGGGCAACCCCCAGACCGATGACAGACCGCTCTCTATTAACCCCCCTCCCTCCCCAAAAGGGGAGAGAAAAGGAATAAGGGAGAGAGACTTAGTGATT
>JAOEGS010000492.1:13831-26526 GCA_025447755.1 Corythornis vintsioides | reverse complement strand
TTTTCATTAAATTGTTCTAGTTTCCTTTTCTAATCACTAAGTCTCTCTCCCTTATTCCTTTTCTCTTCCCCTGTGGGAAGGGAGGGGGGTTAAAAGAGAGTGTATGTTATTGGTCTGGGGGTTGCCCTGACTCTAAACTGTGACATAGTTACACCAAACTCAACTAGTCATGGGTAGTGGTGGATCAGGTCAGTCAGAAAGTCCTGAATGGATTAGAAGTTACTGCAAATGTCAGAACTGTTTTTCTAGCGACTTCTTACAAAGTGTTTCTTTTCAAACTCATAGATCAGAATTAATCTCTTGCTTCCCACTGTAGAACCCTCTCTTAATTTTTAGAAATGTCTGGATCTGACCAACATCCTCTACTTTAAATAAAGGAGTGGTTTCTCTAATCTCATGAGATTTATAGTAGTCATAATTTCCCAGTTGGGACAGAAATACAGTCTGGAGAGACTTGTCTGATTTTTCTTCGTTTCTGGTGGAGTAAAAGTTCTTTAGGAAGAAATCCTAGAGTAACTTGAACATGCATGCAGACTAACTGATGACTGAGCTCACATCTTTGCTCAGCAACAGCATTTCCTTCGGCTGCAAATTAATGCTAAATTCTATGACAGAACAGTATCTTGTTTCCAGCCTTAAAGTGTCAAGAGACAGTGCTATGATAACTGAAAAAAAGGCTTTTTTTAATCTGCAGTGTTTGTTTTTAAAAGTCAATAAGACTAAAAAATAAAAAAAAATGCATATACTAAATTATATTTTTCTCATGCTTTTGCTTTATATGTTTTATATAGGATATAGGAAGTAGGAACTCTAATCAAATCAGTGCTAGTGTGCACTGTATATTAAAGATCATACCTACCCAAGGTTTATGAATCCATAATGTAGAATAATAGCCTAGCAGTACAAAGAGTGCAGGTGAGCAAATGAAATAACGGGACCATATTTGTCTCCAGCATCACAAGGTTGAAGAGCTGACTGCTGTGTCTTGATGTTCCCCCTTCCAGCAGCTCCTGGCGTGACCAGGGCAGGAATGCAGATATTTCAAAGATGAGGAGGTTGACCTGGCAGGCTGCAGAGAATCCCTGGATTGGCCTGTATTCTGTGGAGGTCAGGGTTCCTGCAGAGCCAGATGAGTACTTGTATAGTTTTAACTCCCTTTAAGCACTAGTACAAGGAAACAACATGTTCTTTGATGTGATTAAAATCCAAGCTGTATTTCTGACATTTCTCATTCCACTTTCTTGCCTAACATTATAGCACTGGAAAATGCAGTCTGGACTACCTGCATTCAACTGTGGGTACAAGAGGATGAAGTAGCCTTCATTTCTATCTTAATATATATCATAGTGTTCCTGACAATGGCAGATGTGTGCTGCTTTCCAACCCACAGGGTTCCATATTTCAACATGAGTGCAGTGATCCATACACTGTTATTATCACACCACAGAACGCAATCTCGATAGCACCTTGGGGTCCATCTCTCTTGGATGGAAGGCATTATAAAAGTGAAAAGTGCCTTCATAAGGGTTTGCAGTAGAATACTGCATTAGTCTCATCGGGCTACAGTGATGGATTAACGGGAGCTGTTGCCCTCAAGAAGAAAATGCTTGAGTGAGTTATGTACTTCCTTCTCAATTCATTCAAAGTGTGCATATATTAAAGAGCAGTTTTGGCAGACTCTGGCAGAAGGCTGAAAAAGTCACAGTGAGGTGACCAGTTTTTGATAATAGCTCATTAACATTATTTGTCATACTTGTAATTCTCTAACGTACGTGCAGAAATGTCGATTCACCGCTGGGCAGAGGGGAAAACAGAGCAACAGTAAAAGAAAGGAACCACAATTTAAATATACTTGATCGAAAGAAAGCTTAAAGAGCATTATCCTCCTGAATTATTCATCTGATTTCGAGACATCTCCTTTAAATGACTTAACAGGAGGTCACAGTTTGAGCAGGAGGAGAGAACTAAGAATATAACACTATCTTTAGCCTCACAGCCTATAACTTTATTCCCAGCTGACAACAGTGAATGTTTTTGTGGAATAAATCTTCCTGTGGGACTGTACTAGCTGCAGTAAAACTTTCACAAGGAAAGTTTCCCTAAGAGGGATGCACATAAGGAGGTCTGTTGATGGACAGATCTCAAACTTGGGAGATGGGAGAACTTGGTTCATTAGTTGTGCTCTGATTCAGGAAGTCAGAGAATCCCAAATGAGTTTTGGAAACTTTTCTCACTTTATCTCATGAAAAGAAGTCAGAAGTCTTAGGTTTGTTCCAGCATGGGCAGGAGGATTTTTTTGTGACCTTGGCACATTTTCCAGAGCAGGAAAACAAGTTTCCTGTTCACTTTTCACAGGACTGATCATTCTGGGGTGGGGATACAGTCATATAGGCATTATATAGATTAAAAAGTATCTAACCTGTTCATAACAACTGGGACTGTCCTTAATGAATATTAGATTTTCCTCTCCTAAGATGCTGTTATAAACTGCTATATTTTTTTTTTTTCTTACATAAGAGCAACTGAAATGTGGCTTTGCCTGGCACAGGGAAGTGCTTCAGGAGGCATTGAGCAAGCAGCTGGATTGCAGCAGAGTCAATCTGTGTCCCAGACTCTCTCATCTGCAGAGGATGTGTCCTTCAGAAAGGTTCACACACATCTTTGGCACAGCTGTCTTCTGAAATTATAAGTGGAAGAAAGTCAGGCTTTGACCTTTCCCTGTTCCTTTCCTTCCACTTGAAGACAGGAAAATGTCCTTCCCCTGCTGTCCTCACCATGGCACTGGGAAGCAACAAAGTGGGAATGAGAAATATTTTAAATCTTCTAATGTCTCCTTCTGGGTATGTAGATCAGATCAGAAACTGACTTGCCCCAAGGAAGAAAAGGCCCAGTGAATTAAATATTCAACAGTGTCATTTGTTCCACTGTTGTATGTCTTTGCAGGTTTAGGTTCAATAATTATCTACCAGTTGCTTTTCTTTCATTTTTCAATATATACTAGAACTTCATTTTTTTTTTTATCTTAACCCTCAGCCTATCTATCATCCTTCAGATTCACATGGTACATCCATTTAATTTTCATTTGTTCCTCTCTTCTTCTGTCTTTGATTCTTATTGATTTCTGTAACATTAAATTAATATTTCAGTATATTATAAGTTTGTGTGACATTTTACAGTCCATGCAGTTTAATCACAACAGGCTTCTTGAAATTACTGGGCATGTAATTCAAATAATTAAGTTAACTTTCAAGGGGGAAACTGTCAGAAAAAGAACAAAGACCCATGTGGAAGTAATCATTTCTGTCTTCAAAATACCTAAAGGAACAGGGTGTTGTTTTGTTTTGTTTTTCTGTAGGTCACTGAGGTGCATACTATTCTCAAAAATAGCTACTACATGTTATCTACATGTACAGCATGACTGAAACATGACTGAAAATTCATCTTTAATGTATTTATGTCCTGGCAACTGAGCCATACCCTGTGGTAGTTCACAGATGTAGGGACTCTTCAAACTGAATCAATGAATTTCCCTCTGGGCTTTCACTAGCTGGCCCACCACTGGAAAAGTGGCATTAGATCACTTGTTCCTCCATGGAGAAGAAGGACTGAGTAGCAACTAGAGAAAATGTTAAGTTTTGTACAGCAGCTATGGGACAGCTAAGGTCATCTGTTCTGGGGTTGTGTGATGGGAGTTAGCAGTGTGTTTTTACATCTGGGACATGGGGCACGGGAACATGTGATCAACAACACAGTCCTCTGGCCTTCAATCAATATGAGTATTCTAATATAGCATAATTAATATCTGTTCTTTCAAGTGACAAAGCTTTTGTTTTACGGTCAACCCTTCTATGCATTATATTGAACACTGTATTTCTCACTTATGAAGGACATGGACTTGGCACAAGCAATATATAAAACTTCATTATATTATACAGCAACTCTGGACATACATAAAATTAGTTATGTATAAATGCCTGAAGGAGAGGGATTTCTATTTCCAGTGCTAACGTTCAGCTCAGAAACGTTGGTGTTTCCTCCCTTTTGTCAATAGATGGCAATATGTTATAGACATGTGGAATTACATTGCAAAGCTTTAAACTAGTTATTTTTTACAAGAGGCTTTTTGAAATATTAATCAATCTGTATTGATACTAACTGCAGGAAAATCAAATCAAATATTATTTAAAAATTTTACTTATTTTTTTTGTATGTGCCTCTAATTCAATGGGAATGTATTGCAGGGAAAGCTGAACAGAAGAACTCTCTGAACATTACATAAACATTTTAAGCAAAATGGAAAAATAACTACATAACTCTTTCTTATGTGAGATTATAAATAACTGCCTATAATATAATCACTGAAAATATTATGGAACTTGTAAGGGCATTAGAGTAAAGTCAGTGTTCAAAAATGAGAGGGAAGAATCTGAGAAAAGGAATAAACTTATTCATGTGGGAGGGAAGGAGATGAATAGAGGCAGAGGTTTGTTTCAATTCTTAACAAGAAGATGTTTGATGAAATGAGCCTTTATCCAGGTTGTTAAAATATGAAGGTGGATACTACATTAAAATAATAGAATCACGGAATGGTTTTGGTTGGAAGGGAGCTTAAAGATCATCTAGTTCCAAATCCCCTACAATGGACAAGGACCCCTTCCACAAGACCAGACTGCTCAAGGTCCTGAGCAGCCTGGCCTTGAACACTCCCAGGTAGTGGACATCCACACGTTCCCTGGGCAACCTGTTCTAGTGTCTCACCACCCTTGATGTAAATTATTTCTTCCTAGTATCTAGTCTAAATCTAACCTCATCCAGTTTAAAGCCATTACCCCTCATCCTATGGCTACAAGAGCTTGTAAAAAGTCCCTCTCCAGCTTTCTTGCAGGTCCCCTTCAGGTACTGGAATGCTGCTCTGAGATCTCCCTGGAGCCTTCCCCATGCTGAATAGCCCCAACTCTTGCAGCCTGTCCCCAGAAGGGACTGTCTCCAGAGGTACTCTGACCCTTTTATCATCTTTGTGACCCTCTTCTGGACCCAGTCCAACAGTTCAATGTTCTTGTATTGGGAGCCCTAGAATTGGACACAGTTTGCCAGCCGGGGTCTCACAAGAGCAGAGTAGAATGGGAGAATCACTTCCCTTGACCTAATGTCTGTGCTTCTTTTGATGCAGCCCAGGACACAGTTGGTGTTCTAGGCTGCATTTACACACTCTTGGCTCAGATAGAGTTTTTCATCAACCAACACCCCAAACCCTTCTCCTTAAGACTGCTGTCAAGCCTTTTGTGCTTGGGCTTGCCCTGACCCAGGTGCAGGACCTGGCCTTGTTGCACTTCATGAGATTGGTGTGTGCCCACCTCTCAAGCCTGTCCAGGTCCCCCTGGATGCCATCCCTTCCCTCCAGAGTGTAAAGCACACCACACATCTTGGTGTTATCTGCAAACCTGCTGAGGGTGCACTTGATGCCACTGTCCATCTCACCAATAAAGATGTTAAACAACACTGACTGGTTTCAATACTGACCCCTGAGGGACTCCACTGGTCACTGGTCTGCATTTAGACATTGAGCCATTGACTGCAACTATCTGAGTGTGACCATCCAGCCAATTCCTTATCCATTGAGTGGTCCATCCATCAAATCCATGTTTTTACAGTTTAGTGACCAGGATGCCATACAGGACAGTGTCAAATGCTTTACACAAGTCCAGGTAAATTACGTCAGCTGCTCTTTCCTTATCTAGCAATTGTTATCAGTTGTTGAATGCTCTGAATATTATGAAGTTGAAGCTTGGAAAATACTTCCATTTCTCTTATTTTTAAGTGTGACCTCTACCAGTCCTTTAGCTTTTCCCCAGCATCAGTACTTGATTGCATTTTGCTTATGGGCTTCAGGGGAAAATGGGGCAAGAGCTTTACACCCACTATAACTCTTTCATGTCACTGGAAATCTGCTAGAGGGTGTGCAGCTGTTTTGCTTCACCCATTGAGGAACTGCAGCTGCACAAGCTTATTGGAGTAGACACTGAGCTTCACCAGGGAACTGAGCCTTTTGTGTATTGAAATGCTGTTTTCTGTCACACTTTCTGTGGTTAGAAGAGATATAAACAGGAGCTTTATAAATTAAAGGACAAAAATATTCAAAGAGCAAAACTAACATGTCTGGTGAAATAAATATTAATTTTAAATTCCCTGCATTATACCAACGTTCGTTGTTATTTAAAATGGGAAGAAAAACCCCAACAAACCAAAAACAACAAACAAACAGTGAGGTGGAATGAAGGTCATTGTGGTATTTAGCTAAACAAACAGGCAAAATCTTGGTTTTTGGAGGAACTAAGTCATGAGATGAAAGCAATGAAGACTTTCCCTTACATAAGGAATTAATCCCTATGTACATAATAATTTATTTCATTAACATTGTTTATTTCATTAGCAGCTGTTTAGATTTCAGGGATTTTTTTTGTTGCTGTTTGATTTTTTTTTTATAGTTAGTAGGGTTAAATCAATCACTATTTGTATGGGGGTTTTTTTTAAGTATGTAAGTGTAGGAAAGTGTAAACTCAGTTCTAAAAACCCACAGATTAAAAAAAAATAAAATAATTAAAACATGTTACTTGTTTCTTCTGTATCAAATTTGCCTGGTTTAAAAGTCCAAAAGATGAGTTTGTTGGGTTTTTTTTTTTTCTTTCTAAACGGTATGCATTGAAAAGGAGATAAAATCTATTGTCTGAAGAGCAAGGCTCTGCTCTTTTTACTTTGAAAAGTGTCACTAGAACCAAAGATTACAGAATTGGAATTCAGTTGACAGGTTTGTTAATAGTGCAGAACAGGAAATAAAGGGAAAGGAGGTTCTCTGTAGTTATAACATGCTGAGCAGTCATCTAGAGTCAAGGAAAAAAAAGAAATCTTTGAAAAGTTTGGAGTTTTCAAGCAGATTCACTAAAAAAAAAAGTCTTACTTTCAGATCTGGTTTCAAATTATCACAATCATTTGGAAAACTGCAATGGAATTTAGAGTTTGGTGATACTTCAGATATAATAACATCTTAACTGCTGATGATTAAAAAAAATATTTCAGAAAATATCAAATATGAAATACAATTAGGAAGAACACATTTCTTGAACTCTAAAGATAACAATATTTGTCATTTTTTAAATATTTAGTTTAAAATGTATCATAATTTGGAAGATTATGTAGTATATAATATTGTAATCTTTAAACCTTAGGCTGGACAACAAAAAAAACCCCAAACTCTGACCTCACTAGTTGGAAACAAATCCATCAAGAATCTGTTTATCATCTGACAGTAGCACAAAACCAAATCCTGTTGAGTGGGTTGCCTTTGATTCAATTTAAAGATACATGATTCCTAGTTCCCCTGAAGTCCATTCATCTAGGATTTTGCTCGCCAAACAACAGAGCTTTGCACATCACCATAACCTCAAGGATTGGAAGCAGTTTGTTTATTCTGTGCAGAGTGCCAACACTTCTGCCTGTGTTTTTACAACATTTGTGCAGATGCTGTGCTGGGTGGGTGCAATCACTCCTACACATCTGAGATATTCTGTTGTTAATCTGTGCCTCTTCCAGGAGTCTCCAGAGTAAGCACAGTCCAGAAGGGCTTTAGTGTATCTGTTGCTGTTCATCTTCTTGGGTCCATAACATCCAGACACACTGAGTCCTGGGGAGTTCTGCTTTCCTTTCTCTATTCAGGTTACTGGGCTTTGTTGTGTTGGCAGAAAGTAACACAAAAATGCAGAACACATTATGTTTCATCCTGCATCTCAACTTTTTCTTTGCTGCAGCAACTCTAGGCCTGTTGGGGGAGGTGGAGAGAAGAAAAAAAAAAAAAAGAAGAAAAAAAAAAAGAAACAGATGCTAAGGCTGCAGATAGTAATCAATTGCACACTATGTTTTCTTGGCAAGTTGAGGGATAAACCATGTAGAAGAGATGGGAATCCTTCCAACCAGGAGCTTCATCTGCCTTGCAAGGTGCCCAGTCTCCACTGAGCAAATCACTTAAACTCTTTTCCCCATGGGAATCCTTGCATGCTTAAACAGTATTAAATACTGTGCTGCATTAGGTAATAACTGAATAAAATTGCCTTCAGAGACTAAATCAAACATGACACATGCTATTTCTGTGATTCTTGTAGCAAAAATGCTCTGAACCTGTGGATGTCACTGTGTGCACCCAGGCAGAGTGACTTAATGATGCTGAATATGATTCCTTGTGCAGGATGCATGGGGAAAAGAAGAACCATTTGTGATTCCACTTGGTACTCTTGCTATGTACTAAAAGATAGGAATTTAGTTCTTTTTAGAGTCTATCCCCCATATTGCCCCCCTAAACCAAACAAGACTCCTGTAATTTGGCTTGAATTTTGTTTTCAGTGTGTTTTATCATCCAGAGTCATGTATCTCCAGCTCTTTTCTATCTAGAACAAGCAAGATAAAAATAACAAATGTACAGCTAAAGCCACTGATAAGTATTTCTGTGTTCATAAAGTTTCCAGTTGTGTTGATACAAAGAGGAGAGTTGATCAACTGGGAAACCCCTGAAGCATCATTTAGTACCCTGCACAGAAAATTTATTTATGTAGATAAATAGCACTCCTTTAATGTGGTAAATGTGTTAGAGAGAAATCTATGTGGTTTCAGTATTGTATTTCAGGAGCATAAGTACCAGTTTATGCAAATAGCTCCCAAACTCATCACTTTCACCTACCTTAATATTGATATCTATCTTCATTGAAGCTATGCACTGAGTGCACTTCATTAAGGCTAGCAAGCCAAAGGCTGCTCCTTCTCCCTGGGAATTGCCATCTTTTCAATTCAAAAACCATTAAATGAGCCTCTTACAGTAAGTCAAGTCTCTGCTTCTCTTCCTCAATGGAGTGTTGTTTATTTTTTTTAAATTTTATTCCACATATCCTACTTAAAGAGACATCCTAACATTCTCTACAATGAAAAACATAAATACCTTCTCAGAGGAATGTATTTATTTCTCAGGGTGGTAACTACTCAAGAAGATATAAACGATGACCTTATAGTTAAACCCTGCATGGGAAGTTGTTACACACATTTTTGTAATGTCCATTGCAAATAAATGTTCTTTTCTCATCATTGCCTCTAAAAAGTTTCCTTTTTTTTTCCTACAACACATTACAATGCATTTGCTACGTTGTCATATTTTAAGGTAAAACGAAGCAAAGTTCTCTATATAAAATTCTCTGGCTACAGCTCCTGATGAGGGAGATTTTACTCAAAGATTTGGTGTTTGTACAAGCTTTGCTTAGAGCCTTTTCATATAGGTTTCTAGCTAGATCACATAATGCATGGTCAGAGGTGAGAGAAGGATGTATTCTAAAGGAAAGGTCAGTATCTTGCTGCACAGAAAAGGATTTCTTTCCAACTGATATTAAAAAAAAAAAAAAAGAAATAATGATGTAGATGAGTAATTTAAATCCATTTATTTTATGGTACAAGCCAAGCACTTCCCTGGCTTAAAAAATCTACTACTGTTCTTGTGTTGTCATGTGTGTGGAAACTGCTCTGAATATATATCCATTTCTGTGTCTGTGTAATAACACATCAGCAGCTAGAGTTAGAATAAGATGTTTGAGTTTGATTTTTTAACAACTGTTCTTAAATACATGCAAAAATATTCACCAACTGCTTTCTTCTGACTCTGCTCAAACCCTAGATGAGAGTTCTTGCACTGCTTCTTAGGTTGACCATATTAAAAATACTGCAAAGAACTGAAAAGACTGAATTGGTGCTTTTGATGTAGATCTGAAACTCTGTCTTAATCTGTGAGGTGGTTTTAAAATAATACCACAATGTTATTCAGTCTGTTTTTTTTTCTGATGTGATTTATCACCTGCAGTCAGACAGATCACTTCAGATATCCTTATGTGCAGGTGAACACAGAAGCTGCAGCTCAGATACTAATAGCTGAGGAGATGCTGATCCACTCTCATGTCCTTCCTTCAGGCAGCTCTAACCACTCATAAGGACTGGAATGGCTTCTCAGAATGTAGGGGGAATTCAGAATTAGGTCCCTGTGGTAACAAGAAGGAGAACAGAGCGCAAGACTTGGGGTTCAGAAAAAAAGCTTCTCTTGGAAAAGGTTTTCTAGATTAGACTGTGTGAATATTTAAGGCAAGGTTTATTTCATTGATTTCCAGAATTTCAAAGCATAGTACAGCTAATTCTGTCATTTATTATACATGTAAGAGTTGTTTTTATCTACTGTAATACTTAGTTTTTCTCTTCTGCTGCTCTTTCTCCTTCACCTCTCAGCAACAGTTCTGCTACAGGCTGTTCTGCCTGAAGATCTCTACGTAATGGTCCACGGGATGGATGCAGGTCCTGGGCACTAAGTGGGGCACTTAGTGGGGGTTCTTATCTCTGTGGAACACTGTCTCAAGTGAGAGAAGGCAGTTGCTCTTCCTCAGTCTTTTTAATGATAGATATGCAGTTGGATGTTTTCAGCACTTTTATACCTGCTCTTCATCCTTAGCAGGAATCTGTCTTCAGCCTTAGGGACTGTTATCAGTGTAGGGCATATGTTCATCTTTTTCATTTTATTTACCAAAACCCTAGGATCATGGGCTCTGTTTTATCTAAAATAAAATAAATATAGAACTATGTCTGCTGTGTATACACGTTATAGGCCAGTGGGCTGAGATTTGGGAACACTTTTGCTCAAGCATTTAACTGGTTTATCTTGGGCTTGTAAAGCTGAGTGAAGGTGTCTTCAGACGAGGTGAGGTTTTTCCCTATTTATTTGCAGTTACCTTTATCACATGAGTTTGTCAAGTCCCAGGATGGAGCTGAATTCAGAATCCTGAATTTTTATTCCCCCTTGATTCATTCTTACTGTTCCTTCAACACAGTTACATAGAGGGGATGACCATGAAGTTCAGAAACTCCATAAACTATTTTGTAAAGTTTTGCATCACATTTTTACTTTCTTTACTAATTACCATAAGACGGAATTGTCTGAATGAAGAAAACATTTCTCTTTTACACTTCTGTGTGCACTTGAGCCCAAATATTTAAACAGCTTGCAGATTCACTTGCAGTAGTTCTCATTCAGCTATCATGCTGTATTATATTTTTTTCTGATCAGCTGAGTACATAAGAAAATAATCATAAGAATAATTTTATGGCTTCAGTGGAATTAGTTCTTATAAATCAAGCCTAACACATATGGTCTAGAAATTTCAATATCCTACAAGTGACTGTCTCTGCTATTAGAGGTAGAAAGATTACAGAAGGATTGACTTATTGGACATATAATTTTCATAGAATCACAGAAACAAAGGATGGGTTGGGTTGGAAGGGACCTTTAAAGGTCACCTAGTCCAACCTGATGCAGTAAGCAGAGACACCTTACCAGGAATGTTTCTGGGGATGGGTCATCTCCAGGCAACCCATGGCAGAGTTTCACAAGCCTAGGATTATTGTTCTCATCTTTCATATAGGACCCTTTAAGTATTGAAAAGCTACAGTAAGGTCTCCCTGGAGCCTTCTCCAGGCATAACACCCCAACTCTCTCAGCCTTTCTTCACAGGAGTCGTGCTTCAGCCCTCTGATCATCTTTGTGGCCCTCTTCTTCAAAGATGCATTCCAACAGGTCTTTGACTGTCTTGTTCTCCAGAGACAGATGCAGTACTTCCAGTGAGGTCTCATGAGACTGAAGTAGAAGGACAGAATCACTTCCCTCAACCCTATGGACATGCTCCAAGAATAGACATGGACAAGAATACAATTGTATTTCTGGCTGCAAAAAAATGTTGCCATCTCATGTCCAATTTTAAATCCACCAACACCCTGAAATCCTTCACCACAGGGCCGTTCTCAATCCCTTTGTCTCCCAGCCTGTACTGATAATGGGGGTTGCCCAGACCCAGATACAGAACCTTGCACTTAGCCTTATTGAACCATATGGGCCCACTTGAGCTTGCCCAGGTCCATCTGAATGGCATCCTATCCCTCAGGCATGCCAACTGCTTCACTCATCTTGGTGTCATTTTCTAAGTCAATACTGTTAAATAAAGAGCTCTCCCTCTCTGATTGGACCTATTTTTTAAACTACTTGAACAGGCAAAGAAGTTGTGTGTGAAAGAACTTACTGAGTTGCATAATTGTCATTGGCTGGTAATATTGTTAAAAATACATATAAAATGTGAGGTTGTACATGTGCATGTGTACTACTTAAACTGTAAATACTTGGTAAAAATGTAAATATTTTTCATAGGCTTCAGTTAGTGTCACAGATTAAGCACACAATAAGTAACTAGAAATAGTAATTCTTAGAAGAGTTAAAGGAAATATTTCTAAAAAAACCAACATCATCTAGGACCTCATTCTTGCCTTCTACAAGCAGCTGGAAGTAGCCTTGCAATCAGAGGCTCTGGTTGTCATAGGAGACTTTAGCTACCTGGACATTTGTTGGGAAAACTACACAGCCAGACACACTCAGTCCAGTAGGTTCCTCCAGAGCATTGATGAGAACTTCCTAATGCTGGTGTTGGAGGAGCCAACAAGGAGAGGAGTGATGCTGGACCTTGTACTGACCAACTGGTAGAGAATGTGAAGGTAGGAGGCACCCTTGGCTGTAGTGACCATGAGATGGTAGAATTTAGAATTGCAGGCAGCAGACCCAGGACCACAAGCAGGATTGCTAC
>JAOEGS010000492.1:0-13566 GCA_025447755.1 Corythornis vintsioides | reverse complement strand
CCTTGGCCTGCTCAGGGAACTGCTTGGAAAAGTCCCATGGGATAGGGCTCTGGAGGGCAAGGGGGCTCAAGCAAGCTAGAGAATATTCAAACACCATCTCCTCTGGGCTCAGGATCAGTGTATCCTAAAGTGCAGGAAATCTAGTAAGAGAGTTAGGAGACCTGCATGGTTGAGAAGGGAGTTACTGGACAAAGTTAAGCAGAAGAGGGAAATATATAAAACATGGAAGGAGGGACAGGCCACTTGGGAATAATACAGGGAGGATATCAATGGATGCAGGGATGCAACAATTAAAATTAAGATCTCCCTTAAAATAAACCTGGCAAGGGAGGTCAAGGACAAGAAGAAAAGCTTCTACAAGTCTTTTGGAGGCAAAAGGAAGCCTAGAGGCAATGTGGGCCCGCTAATGGATGAAGTGGGTGCCCTGGTGACTGAGGACAGAGAGAAGGCTGAGTTACTGAATGCCACCTTTGCCTCGGGCTTTATTACTGAGGCCAACTACCAGGAGTCCCAGATGAAGTCTGGAGGGAGGAAGTTCTTTCCTCAGTTGAAGAGGCTTGGGTTAGAGACCAGTTGAGCAAACTGGACATCCAAATGTCTATGGGCCCTGATAGGATACACCCATGAGTAATGAGGGAGATGACAGAGGTTATTGCCAGGCCATAACCTTTGAGAAGTCCTGGAGAACAGGAGAGGTGCCTGGGGACTGGAGAAAGGCCAATGTTGTCCTAGTCTTCAAAAAGGGCAAAAAGGATAACCCGAGTAGCTACAGGCCTGTCAGCCTCACCTCCATCCCTGGAAAGGTAATGGAACAGCTTGTCCTTGCCACCATTTCAAAGCACATGGAGTAAAGGAGGCTTATCACAAGTAGTCAACATGGATTCCGTAAGGGGAAGTCATGCTTGACTGATCTGATAGCCTTTTATGATGATATAAGTTGTTGGATAGATGAGGGAAGGGTGGTGGATATGGTATTCCTTGACTTCAGCAAGGCTTTTGATGCTGTCTCCCATGGGATCCTCACAGCCAAGCTTAAGAAGTGTAGATTGAGTCATGGTGCAGTGAGGAGGATTGGGAAGTGTCTGAAGGACAGAGCCCAGGGAGTTGTGGTCAGTGGAGCAAAGTCTGGCTGGAAGCCTGTGACTAGTGGAGTCCCCCAAGGGTCAGTGCTGGGTTCAATATTATTCAGTTATCACCATTTCAGTTTGTTAGGTTCTAGGTGAATGGCTTATTTGTCCTCTCAGATCATGTTGTATTGGCAAATATAGGATATAGTTTTTGTTCTTCTCTGCAAAGAGCTTTTTAGGCAGTTTTCCTGTGCAAGGAAGACAGAAGAGATACATTATAAGAAAAACTAGCCCTGAGACAATAATTTAGCTCAGTCTGACCTGAAGCACAGGGTCAGTGTGTGAAACATGCATTTTGCAGACTTACCTGTCAATGTTTGAGTTTTGGAATCAAATTTATTTTTCTGATTACATTAATTGGGCCCTGTTAGAAGCCCTATTCAGGAAAGGCCTTAAATATGAACATATTAACCCATTTTAGCACTTTCTTTAATTGGGACACAGGTAGTTTCTCTTTTAGGTTCTATTTAGATGATGGAGAAATATGCAAAAACTTTCTTGGTGATAGATTAAATCCAGTAAAATAGTTGTCTGAAAGACTGTCTTTGAAATTAGAATATTAAATATAAACCCTGTTATTACTATAAAGCAAGAACTAACAGCCAGTCTAGTCTCTAGATTCATGTTGATCCTGCAACTTGGGAAAGGCACTGCACTAACTGCACTACTGCTCCTGTAAACACTAAACAATTTCCTCAAATTGTATTATCACTTAATATCTGGCACCAGAGAATGTGATTATCACTCCTGAAAACACTTTGAACCTTATCAAAGAGTATGTCTAGTCCACTGGCTTTGGAAGCAAATACTACAAGCTATGCTCACTGAATCCAGTCTAATCTAAATAATTTGAATGCAAAGAAGCTGAAAGCCTGAAAAAAAAAAAAAAAGGTTAAATATAATTATGTTTCATTGAATATATCTGTACCATCTTGTCCATCATGCCCTGTCACAGACTAGCCAATATTTAATGAGTTCATTCAGTCCTTTACCTTCTCTTCCATGATGTCTGAAAGAGTTTCCATTTATCTCAGTAAATTGAAGTCCTGTGCAAAAGCTCAGTCACATAAATATTACAGAAAGAAATTGCTCGCCTCATTGATCAAGTGTCTCTGAACTGTCTGTAAATCTACTTCTACTTAAAGTTATAAGGATTAAGGTATTGCACTTCTGAGGAACAGGCATCTATTTTAGTGTGAAAATTCCCTAAAGTGATGATAACTCTAGGACACTTTCAGAATTCCATTCCATTGTTACTACCAGGAATCATTACATATTTTCTTTTGAAGCAAGAGTGGAAAAACTAAAGATGGAAATTTTATGATTGTGGAGGTTTTGCTAAACAAATGACAGAATGTTTCTTCTGTAGAGCATTTTTTTTCTCTCTCTTTTTTTTTTTTCCTTTCATTTGATACTACAGGTGAGTTTTGAAACACTTTTCAGACTCAGCACTATGAGAACACAACAAATCAAAGACACAAGAATGTTGAAATGTTAGTTTTGCTCAAGTGTTTTGTGAAACCTCTGGGTTATACTGGCAGTCTCAGAAACTAATATTAACATTTGTATAATCATTCTGGAGATGCCACTATATTAACAGCTATATCACATTGATATTTTTATTAATGAATCCCTATGAAAGAAGAAAATAGAGGAAGGCGTAACAACTGTCAAAAGCAAGATGAGAAAAAAAAGTAACTTGTTTCTTAACCCAGTAAATTCCTGTAACTTTCTGGTTTTATTCCTCCTCTTCAGTTGATTCATCCTTTTCTCAAGAAGTAAATTCTTTCTTTGCCCTTTCTTAGTGTGTTTCCATCCCTTCTTTTTCACGGGACTTAGTTCTGTCATTCCTGTGTACCTCCTTTAATACTTGAATGTGTCTGACATGAGAATCATACAAGGAAAGCAACATCCTGCAGCCTTATCTTTTAACAGCAAAACTTAGTGCAGCTGAAGGCTTTTACTCGCTGAGAAAGAAAATGAATAGAAGGCAAAAAGCTGAACATTCAGCATATGGAAATCTAATTTTCTTAGGTAACAAGAAAGATGCATGCAAATTAAATTCCAAACAACATATTTCGAAGTATTTGCAAGAAATATATAAATTAAACTGGACAATAAGACTTTTTTTTTTTTTTTGTAGAAAATTTTTAATGCTCTTTTGAATGGTTTTGATAAAATCTTTATTAATAAAACCAAACCAACCAACCAGCAAACAATTTTTGAAATTAACATATCCTATGCTGTGTCTTTCTCAATTTTATGTACCTGCTAATATTAAAACAGAAAAAAATCCAAATGCTACATGATAAAGACAGGATCTGTTGATGTCAACTCAGCTAATATAGAGAACACTTTGGAATTTACAAAATTATTACTGGAAGCTAAGCAGAAGGAGAGTTAGAAAGGAAGAGTATCTGAAGATTGCTAATAACAGAGGGGAAAAGCTATAAGAAAAAAGAATGACTTTGGCAGGGAAGGGTCACAAGACCTGTGAGGAATTATTTTTATTGTAGATATGCTTGATGTGATCCTAAGGATGGGTGGATATGGGCTGTGAATATGGAACTAAAGGAAGAATCTCAGTGCAGTGATGATTAGTAGACCTCGTCATCTGGGTATGTCAAACTTTTAATTCCACAGCTAACATTGCTGCTCATGGGAACTATTTTAGGTGACAAAACTTAAATTACACAAAAGGATTCTTTTTTGAAAAGGGAAAAACCTGAATTACATATGCTATTGTGAAACTACTGGCCTAGCTCATTCTTTGCTTCTCTCAAGAACAATGTGTCAGTCAGTCATCTGACACATATAAAAAGTAATTGATTAACATATTGTTCTATGCTTCCTCATAAAATTAAAGTGCTGTGCATCTGTGCTTAAAATTAACCAACCCATGAACACTTTACTAGAAAGATAAAAAATAAGTGATAGGATTTATGGTAATCTAAGGTATGAGGTACAAAGTGTTCACTTATCCTGGTCCCTCAAGTACTCTTCATCTGTTTTGACTTTCACTACTATGAATATGTACAAAAAGGTAGACTTTATCTAAAAAATGCTAAAGAATATAATCCATTTTCTGTGAAGGAAATTATGAATGTATGGGTCTGCATCTAAGCAAGGAAAACAGTGCTCCCCACCTCACCAAAAATCTCCTTTGTCTAAGTCAGACAAACTTTGTATCATGTATAAAGAAAGATCAGGTATTTTTGTATTCCAAGCAAAGATATTTAGCAGAGATAAAGCTACTACTATCTCCTAAGGCTCTAGAGCCTGTAACATAGATATAAAAAAATCTTGTACAATTGATTCAAAAAACAGCCTTCTGTGGAAAACCAGCCTAGCTAGACAATGTGATGCTGCAAGTTTAAAAGGAATAAAGTGAGGGATGATAAGCACTGTTGTAAAAATGGGAAAGAATTGAAGAACACATGTAGCTGATTACTAACTCATGTCAGAAGTGCACTGAAGTCCACAAAGGTAGGGAGGTGAAAATGACTATTTAGAAAGAGTGGGACAGAAAATATAATACTGACATAAAATGATAAGTAGAAAAACAAAAGCATAGAGGACCACAAAACAGGTGATTATTTTCCCAGAAGCACAGTCAGATATGCAAAGTATTTCAAACTCCTGTCTCCCTCTAGAGGTGTGTAAATCCATTTTTTGTTTTCACTATATGCTTAAAAGAATTACTTTGGTGAAAGACATCATGTCTTCCATTTAGCAGTCAAAAAGATTTCAAAGTATTTTTCAAATGCCTTGAAAAGTGATCAGAAAATGGTTATCCTCCCTATTCAACTCAAGAAGAGCTATTCTCTTTTTTATAGTACCACTCTGAGGAAAATCATTGATACTTTTAATAGGTATAATCCTCATGGCATTTTCTCCTGAGAAAAATCAGAGACTTTTAGCAGAGTTGTGTCAGGCTCATGCAATAATTTCACAGAATCATAGAACAAATCATAGAATCATGAGGTTGGGTTGGAGGGGACCTTTAAAAGTCATCTAGTTCAGCAGCCCTGCAGTGGGCAGGGACATCTTTAACTAGATCAAACACTAAGGGCCCCATCCAACCTGACCAGGCTGTTTCCAGGCTTCTATCACCTCCCTGGGCAATGTATGTCAATGTTTCACCACCCTCATAATAAAAAATTTCTTATGTCTAATCTAAATTTACCCTCTTTTAGTTTAAAACTGTTTCCCCTTGTCCTGTTGCACAACTTTTCATCCACCACTATCCCCAAGTCCTTCTTCACATCATCCCCCAGCTTGTATTGATACTGGGTGCTGCCCTGATCCAGCTGTGGGAGCTTTCACTCGACCTGTTGAACCTCATGAGTTCCATATGGGCCCAATTCTTGAGGTTGTCCAAGTCTTCTTTCTATGGCAAAGATATAGGAAGACTGAATTAACTCTGACCTAGGACAGCCCACAGCATAGGTACACCCAGTGGATGTGGAAGTGGGTATGACAAGTCTGTGCTTTAGGTAGAGGGGGCAAAGAACTGTTGTAGAAACCTGTTGCCAATGTCTTAGATACAAATGCAGAGGACCTGGTTTTAAAACGAGACGCTCAGCGAAGAAATATTTAACATGTTAATCTTTTAGAAAAAATTCTCACTGCATTTTTTTACTGTTGGTATTCCTGAGTCTAAACATATTGATTGAATAAACAAGAAAAGGCCTGCATTTGTGGGTTATAGCAATATAATTATGTTTTTGTTTGTGTAAATTTTGCATGGTCTGATTTTCACATTCTTTAACCACAAATCACTATTCCTATCCTTACCCATAGAGGTTAAGGACAAATGCTTTTTCTCTTATCTCTATATGGTCACTCCAGTACTAATCCATCTACTTGTTTAGCTGTTATTCATTATTCTTTTAAATTATTTCTTTCTTGCCTACAAGGTTCAATGGTCCATTATCATAAAATATTAAGCCATTTCTAGTAAAATAATTTTGGTTTTGTGTTCTGCACAACAATGCTCCAAACATACTTGTTTAGAGTACTATTAAATTATGTCTTGATGTGTTGAAAGGCCAATGCATGTGTCCATGTATATGCTAACATAACATAGTACTCACAGAACACTACTCCTTAGAGAGATATGCCAAAGATCCAAACCTCTCAATACCTTTTACATGGAGATGCTAATTATTGATCATTTTTAAGTGGGGGAGTGGTAAATAAAAGTAGGATTCAGATGGATTAATAAATTCTATAGCAAAATGAAGATGTGCCTGATTAATGAACCTACTTCCTTCTAAGAAAACTGGTTTTGGGTGTTTTGTTGTTGTTGATGATGGGTTTTTTTGTTGGTTTTTTGTTTGGTTGGGTTTCTTTTGTTTGTTTTTTCTCTTATATTTTCTTTTGATGCAAATATTCTGTATTATTTTTCCCTGCAGAACAGCTCAGAGGGGTTCATAGAATCACAGAATTCTCCAAAGGGATTGGAAGGGATCTCTAAAGATCATCTAGTCCAAACCCCCCTGCCAGCACAGGATTGCCTAGAGTAGATCACACAGAATAAGTCCAGGTGACTTTTTAAAGTCTACAGAGAAAATGGACTAGAAGTGAAGATTAGAACATGACTAGAAGTAATTTTGTGATCAGTGGAACTAATTGAGATTATTTCCCTAATATTTTCTGTCACACTGTTGCTGCAATGCCTCGAGTTTCCACTGTTGTCTGTAATCATATGAATTCCATTGATGCTGAACATGAGGTTAAAAATTATATATAGGAAGATGAGAATGAATGAGTGAGGAGGAAGTATGGAAGTAGAGCCTGTTGCCAAAAAGAAGCCATGCTAAAAAATAGAATATTTTAAAATAAATAAATAAAATAGATGAAATTTCCTCCATTTTTATAACTGAAATGAATAGACCCAAACCAGTATTTTCAACATGCTCTTTTCTAGCCCCATGATTGGAGAATCACAGTCAAAGTATTTCCACATGGTTATGATATTTTTTACTAATACTTTTATTACTTCTGTGGCAGGAGTATCTGAAGACAATCAGAGAATCATACTCACAAAATCAAAATATATAAAATCCCAGTAAGTAGTTCAGCAGAAAGTAATGCATTCAGAGTACTGACTGACTGTTTCTCACCTACTACACGGCTGGTGCTGAGTGGAAAACCTCTGATTTTAGCACTTGTTTGGCTATGAGTGTTCTCCTTTGGCTTGCTTTCCCAATACATTCCTGGTTGCCTATGCCAAATCTTTTCTGGGAAAAAAAATATAATAAAAAATGGTGCAGTACTCTTCCAGAGCCTGTGCAATGCAGACATTGAGAATTACAGTATTTTGTATGTTCTCTCAGGGGCAAAGCAGTGTGAACAATCAATTTGTGAACAATTAGTTCTCTGCAATTTTCAACATCTAGATGTGTTTGGCTCAGGAATGTGCTGCTTATTTCAGTGACAAAAATTATTATTGAGCTAGCCCAGTTAAAGTCTATTAGATCACTTTGAACAAATCCTTCTGCAGTCTGGAATGGAAACATCTCTAAGGATAAATTAAATCAATTTGATTTTCCACTGGAAGAAGCCAACATGTAGAAGAGCCTAATTTCCAGTTTTCATGCATTGTTGATGCTACAGAAAAAAAAAAAACAACCTCCAATTTTATCTTGTTCTATTTTTCCCCACTTTTTTTTTTTTTTTTTCCCTTCTGGACATACATTTTTTTGTTTTCAATTAAAAAAAGAAATTAATAACCCTAAAAATCAACATTGCACCCAATTCTTTCCTCTTCTCCCATTGTTTCCTCTACCAAAAATCTACTACAATATTTCATAGTAAGTGAAGCTGAGTGGTGAGTCACATGTTTGAAGCTGTACACAGAAAACAGAAAAATAGGTCACTGCTTATCTGAGAAAGTGCACTTCAATCACAATTCAATCCATTTTCACACAAATAGTCAACATTCAAATTTTGACATTAAAAAAAAAATAATTATGTAGCCCTACTGATGTGGCTTATTGACTGAAAAGAATTTCAAACTAGTAATGCAGATTTGCACTCCTGATTTGTTGATGTCCACACATGCATTGGCTAACAAACATGTTTTTAAGTAAGGATTTTTTCTGTGCAAATTATGAGGGTAATACAGTACCTTCCCTAAGAAGCTTAAACAGACCTCCTTGTTAGGATCACAATCCTTCTGTCTATCTGTAAAACTGATGAGTGAGTTTGTAGGAGAAATAATAACACTGGTTAGGGGAGGGTGACAGCTCAGTTTCACATAATTCCCTTTGCCAAGAGCTGTCTGCCCCTCTGCTGTGAATAATGCACCTAGCAGCAGTGAGGGAGTTGTGTTGAGACACAAGAATGTGCTCCTGAGCTGCTTGTACATTAAGGCTTGTTCTCTAAACCCTTTACCACTTCATTGCCCTTCTTTGTACACACTTCAGCACCTCAGTGTGTTTCTTGAAGTGAGGGGCCCCAAATTACACACAGCATTTGGGGTGCAGCCCCACCAGTGCCAAGAACAGGGCCATAATCACTGCTCTAGTTCCTTTGGCCACACCATTTCTGATCCAGGCCAGCATGCTGTTGGCCTTCTTGCCCACCTGGGCACACTGCTGGCTCATATTCAGCTGGCTATTTACCAGGACTCCCAGGTCCTTTTCTGCCAGGCAACTTTCCAAACACTCTTCCCTGAGCTGTAGAGCTGCCTGGGGTTGTTGTGACCCAAGTGCAGGACCTGGCACTCGGCCTTGTTGAACCTCCTATCACTGGCCTCAGCTCACTGGTGCAGCCTGTCCAGGTGCCTCTGCAGAGCCTCCCTACCCTCCAGCAGATCAACACACCCACCTAACTTGCTCTTTTCTTAGAACTTACTGAGGATGCTCTCTATCACCTCATCCAGACCATTGAAAAAAAGATATTTAACACAACTGAGTTTTACTGGTTTTTTACAGTACTGTGTTCTGGGACCACCATCTGTTACTGGCTGCCAGCTGGATTTAACTCTTTTCACCACAACTTTTTAGGCCTGGCCATCCAGACAATTTTTCATCCAGTGAAGGCAAACACAATAACTCCAAACATCCTCCCTTCCTTCTTCTTCCCACAGCTTTTATTGTTGAGGATGACATCATATGGTGTGGAATATCCCTTTGGTCAGCTGGGATTAGCTGCTCTGGCTGTGTAGCCTCCCAGCTTCTTGTGCACCTTCAGTCTATCCCACTGCTGGGGAGGTGTGAGGAGCAGAAAAGTCCTTGACCCTGTGTAAGTGCTGCCAAGCAATAGATAAACTGTGTTATCAACATTGTTTTGGTCACAAATCCAAAACACAGCTCGAAATGAGCTACTATGAAGAAAATTACCACTATCCTTGATCAAATCTGGTATGGGTTTATTAACAAAATACAGAGCTCATGACAGAGATTATTGAAATAATTTGGCTGAGGTTACTGGAATAAAATAATAACCCACTGGTCTTCAATTATTTTTTTCACTTTAGTAAGTGTTGTTTAACATTTAACTAAACATAGACTTCAAGGATTAATTAGGTACCTCAGAGCCATGCATATGATAAAAGAAATGTTCTGAGACAAAAGGGAGTGACCCTACTGAAATGAAGAGACAGAGTGATCCAGTGTCATCTGATCCTGTGAATTTGGAGAAGCTGTGACTAAGATGTGTTCCATGGTCGAAGAGGTAAAAGAGGATGGATGCAGGATAGAGGGTATTGCTTTTATTATTGCCTGGTGGCATGTGGAGTTTCAAGGGACAATAGAGTGATATTAATAGATTTGCAGGTGTGACACTAAGCTATAAAGTAGAAGTCTTCTTTCTTTTTTTTTTTCTTGCAAATGTTATCATTTAGCAGAACTAATACTAAGCTACATGTTTTGAGAAATGCTTGTGCGAAGACTGTCATAATGTTCTTTCTCTAGCAGAAAACAGGAGAAAATGAATGTAATCTGCATTACAATATTTCTATTTTGCTGGAATGACCTTTTATCTTACTGTTATAGAAAGAATGGCAGAAACTATTTGCACAATATTTATTATTTCTGTTCACCAGAATGCTTCTGTATGGTTATTCTCAATGAGAAACAGTGTCTGTGTAGATAAACACTTCTTAGAAGGATACAGTAAGTTTAGTACATACACAATAAAAAAAGAAAATTAAAAACCACCCCAACATCCTGTAAACCTACCAAGGCAAAAATTGTCAGTCTGATAATGGCTTTAAATGGCTGTTAAGGGTAAAGGTAATGTCAAAAAGTATGTTTGAGAATTGTGCTTCAGAGCACTGCTAAGGTCTTGCACTGAGATAGTAGTCACCTGTTTCAGAGCCCTGCTAAGGACTTGCAGTGAGGTGGTTTAAAAGTTAAATCCAGATAGGTTTGATTTATTAAAGAGACTGATATAATACAATTGGGATTCCCGTTGATAAATGCACTAGCTGAAAAAGGGAAATTGAGCTCTAGTCAGTAATTTCCAGGTAACATCTGCCACAGTTGGAAGCACAAGCCTTTGTAATAGCACTAATATATAATAGTAGTGCTAGGAAAAGGTACACACTGAAGGTGCAGTTCTAACCAAGAAGGCATGCCTGTCTTGGGTGGAGGAAGAGGAGTACAGCCTATCAACTTTTTTCTGCTAGACCTTCAGTCTTCTCACCTTCCTGACAGAGAGTTATTCCCATCATGATTCTTTATATCCTGATCCTGTCTGTCCCTGCCTTCTACATGACCTCTTGCAATATTTGGGTGGAGAGTTACTATAGTTATCTATATAGTATAGTTATCTATATTTAACATGTACTCTGTTGGGCTTATTACCTTATTTAAGGATGTATACTTTAATTTTTTATTTTATTTTTTTTTTAATTAGGCAAGCCTTTGCTTGGACACCAACCTTCAAAATGTATCTCAAGGCTGTTTGCTTTTGTTGGTTTAGCTAAAACAGGGCCTTCTTATCTTTGCATGACTCACTCCTTCAGCCATTTGGTCTGGCAGCTCAGCAGGTCTCCATCCCCTGAGACAGCATAAGAATCTAATTGTCATAAACATCTTGACCTTTCCCTCAAAATATACCAAGTTAACCTGCATTCCTGTCTCATGGCAAGTTAGGCTGTTATCCCATGATGCCTCAATATGAAAAGTGCTGAGAAGAGAGAATACATAGATCTTTCTCACCTTCATATAATTGTATATTCTCACTTGAATTTTTCTGAACCACCTTGAGAAAAATAAGACATTTTGAAGAGTTGAATATTTTATATATTTTTTTGTAAATATTTGTTGACAGATGCTTTCTGCCATCCTCAGCTCTCAGTATACTCATATGCTTGACTCTCAACTGGACCTGTCTTTCTCCATATCAAGGATTTTTGTAATAACACCAAGCAATCCAAAGAGTTAAGTGCTCTTTATTAAGACTATAGTTATGAATAAGTATCATCCCTAGTGTATGAATGGAATAGAAGACAAAAATGTTAGGAGAAAAAAAATATTGTTACCTATTATTAGTAAAATACTGTCATAGTCACGAAAATAGAGGAAGCTGACAAGCAATTCTATTTGGCATATTTTTCTCTCCCATACAAAACACAACTCTAATAAGCCATTAAAATTGTAGTATGCACTGATCTATCTTAAATAAAAAAAGATGTGTTCTGAAAGCATAAAAGAAAATTATTATTGTAGATAAAATCAAACTAAATTCAAGGATTATAGCAAGCTGTTTGTACCTCAAGAAAAGCTTAAGTTATGAAATAACTAAATTTAAAGGAAAACAAAATGTTTGAAGGGCAGATAAGGTCACTTGGAAGAAGAACAACCAAAGCTAGAAAGATTAAAACAGACTAAAAGCATGAGCAAATAACTAGTTTGATTTAGTGTAAAAAGGGCAAAGTAATAACGAACCAAACAACTGAAATATTTATACTGGAGATATTTTGCCCTGTAGCCCCTACCCAAGAGGGACAGGGAAATACTATAGAGAGTCCAATGGAAAGCTACAAAGGTACTAAACCATCTCTTTTATGGTGAAAGGCTGAGAAACCAGAAGCTGTTTAGTCTGGAGAAGGCTGAGTGGGAATCTCATCAATGCTTATAAATATCTGAAGGCTGGCTGTCAAGGAGATGGATGGGGTCAGTCTCTTTTCAGTGGTTCCCTCTGACAGGACAAGGGTCAATGATCACAAACTAGAGCACAGGAAGTTCCACCTCAGCAGGAGGAAACATTTCTTTCCTGTGAAGCTGACAGTGCCTGGGACAGGCTGCCCAGAGAGGTTGTGGAGTCTTCTTCCCTAGAGACTTTCAAAAGCCACATGGATACACTCGTGTGTGCCATGCCATTGGGTGCTCCTGCTCTGGCAAGGAAGGTTGGAGTCAATGACCTCCAGAGTTCCCTTCCTTGCTACAGCTTTTCCTCTGGTCTGTGAGTCCTTATGCTCCTGCAATCTATTCTTGGTAGTAAAGCACAAAGCAAACAAGGCATTCAGCTCCATGCCCTCTGTAACCTGTGTCCCTTGCCCCATCTGCAGTGGGCTCACATTTGCCCCAGTCTTCTTTAGTCATCTGTGTACTTGCAGAAACCCTTCCTGTTGCCTTTGAAACCCCTTGTCAGATTCAACTCCACGTATGGGCCTTAGCTTTCCTAAGCATGAGTTCTTAGATTATTTCACTGTATTTCTTCAGGTTTCTCTGTCCCTGATTCCATCCTCTCTATGCTTCATTTTCATGTTTGATTTTTGCCAGGAACTCCTCGTTCATCACCTCAGGCCTCCTGGTATTTTTGCTTGGATTCCTGCTCATCAGAGTGGAGTGTTCTTGAACCTGAAGGAGATGATCCTTAAACATCAACCAGCTTTCTTGGCCTCCTCTTCCCTCCAGGGTCTTATCCAGGACTCTTTCCAGGCAGATGCCTGAAGAGGCCAAAGTCTGCTCTGCTGAAATTGATCACTGAGATCTTGCTTTTTGCTCCACTCTTTCCTCTCAGAATCCTGATTCCTAGAGTCAGTTAATATCTACAGTATTAGGCAATCCAAGTAAGATTGCTATTCATGAATAAAAATTTTATCATAACACTAATAATTTTGAAAACTTGGACACATAAAAAGGTCTGTGATTGAATGTTGTCTTTTACAAACACAGTAAAAGTCTTGTTACCACTCCCTTTCGAATAAAACTGACTAAACCAAACTACATGAGAATGTACCTATAGTTAAAAAAGGAGTATTAGTCATCCAATGACTAACAAAGTCACCCTTCTTTTGACACTTTTCTAACACAAGATGCACTAATAGAGGAGCACCTGGTAGGGTGCTTTTAGAAATGTAGAATTCACAATATGCTCTCTGATATAATTTAATTTATGAAACTCATAGATTCATAGATATTAGGGGTTGGAAGGGACCTAGAAGATCATCTAGTCCAACCCCCCTGCCCGAGCAGGA
>JAOEGS010000491.1:0-20739 GCA_025447755.1 Corythornis vintsioides | reverse complement strand
AGATCACCTAGTCCAACCCCCCTGCCCGAGCAGGATCACCTAGACCAAGTCACCCAGGAACAGATCCAGGTGGGTCTAAGTGTCTCCAGAGATGGAGACTCCACAACCTCCCTGGGCAGCCTGATTGTATTGCTTTCATTGTCCATTTTATGTGTGAAAGATGGTCAGGGTTAAAATGCAGTGGTTTAGTTTAATTTGTTAGACTAGAATGCCAACAATTGCAATAAATTAAATGTGTTTTCATTGTTTTCGTTAGAAATGTATTTTAATAGCCTTGATTTAATATATGTCATAGTTTCTAATTGATTTGTAAGAAGTAGAATAGATTTGTGGGGACTAAGTCCCTTGATGAGAAGTAGAGGGAACTGATGAGAGAAATGTTGTATGTGGTTAATAGGTGAATATGAATCTCCCACATATCTATGAAAACAAGAAAACAAACAATATGAACAAAAGAGTACACTTTGAAGTGCAGAACTTTAAACTGGTTTTACTACCATTTAAAAATACTTTTAACACAATATCAGCCAGATATAATCAAATACGTGTAAGCATATGGGAGTTAATCTAAATACATAGGAATCTAAATACATAGGAATGCATAGAAAATATATTTATGACTTGAGCATAGTTAGCAGAACGATGTCATCATGCAAAGGAATGTTCACTGTATAATTACCTCGTACAAGCACATACATTGGGATTGCAGAGACTCTTCAGTGAAAGAACTCTGCCACTCTGCACAGTATATAATTTTAAGTAGAAGTGTTCCAGCTGGTGCTGGTGCTGCTCTCAAGTTTGTGTCTAATCAGAGTCCCAGCAGTAGAAAGCTGATTTAATGCTGCTTCTCTGCTGTGAATTTTTAAGAGTCCAGGTTCTAATCCCCAGTGGTTTTGCTGGGCAGTGCAAGAGCAGCTCTTTACAGGTGTTGAAACATCTAAAAACTCAAGTTTCACCCACCTTAGTGATGTTTCCAAACCGACTTTGCTGTTGTCCGCCCCTTACAGGAACTAAATGACTCTGAAGTGGCTCATACTGAACGTATCTCAGGAGTCAAACAAAAAAGCCTGTATTAGCAGAAGAATAGGGGATAATGATAATTCCTGGGGAATTATTATTCCTTTAATTAACCTTCCAAAACTTAAGTTTTTAGAACTCTGAGTTCAGAGACTGGTTCAGTGGTGAGAGCATATACTATGTGCATGAAAAGTCAAGGTTGAGCTTCAATATTATGCTTGCTTTTGTGAAAGGAAAGATTGTCAAAGCTGAGTGTCTTCAATAACGTCGTAGCTGACAACAAGAGTATAAAATCCTTGAGTCTTATTTGTTTTGTTTGTAAATGTTGTTCTCCTTCAACTAAATTCTTGAATTATGTGCTAGCATGAGATATATTAGAAGAAGAAATATTGACATCTGCCTGCCTCTTAAAACTGGAATAAATCAGCTTACATATTTGTATGTGTACATACAAAGTTCTGTATATATTAAATTTGGTACTGATACTGTTGCTAAAAAATACTCATAAATTTTCAGCCTGCTCTTACCAACACTCTGACAAGCACCAGACTAATGTAAAAAGAGTGACACATACCATTTTTAGTTTGTTTTTGCCTTTAAGATTTAGTTAATGCAAATTACTGTTCCATATTTAATATAAAAGCATCTGTGTTTAGAGCCTGTCAATCATTTTTTTTTCTTGGCTCATTAAGCATAACATAGTAAATATGATGTAGTATTTTTCAGGATGTTGGCCTGCAGAATTAGGAATATAAGAACTACTGTTCTTGTTTTTTCAAAATCTGGAAAAGAAATACATATAAATACATATATAGGTCCAATGGCTTCATATAACTACACAGCACAGAGATGGGGAAAATATTCTAACATCTAAAAATGTGATTGTTGACAACTCCCTCAGTGTATAACAGGAACTTTTGCTTGGCCCATCGAAGTGCAAAAAGGATGTTTTGACAGGTGGATTTGGAAAAAGCAGGAAAGTTGTCCTTCAGTTCTCAGCCACTCTATTAGATGACAAAAGACTTTGTAGAGAGCACCAAAAATTTTCAAGAATTGGTGGCTTTCGGCGCAAGCTGCAAGAAGTCTTCTGAAGAGCATATGGAAGCTTGACTAGGCTTACAGATTGGTGCCACCAGGCTCATTTGACTTGAGTTCTGAGAACGAATTCCCTGGATTTAGGTGAAATCCCTAGAGAAGTGCCATGAGGATTCCTTCCCTACCTTGCTTCTCTGCCATTGCATCACTTTGTGATAACCAGAACATACATTGAGCTCCTCAAATGTGGCCTATTTCAACTGATACTTTAAATATTTATGAAGAAAATGCAAATTTTCTCTTGGAGAGTCTGGCATTTTCTAGGGTAAATTCTGCAATTACATGTATAAGCTTCTCGTGGTGTGTTGAGATTCACTGTAGGTGAACAAAGGTATTTGTGCTCCAGATTGAAGTTTTATTAAGTCACAAGTTAAAAACTCTGTGATGTTTTGTGTGCAGGCACACAGAGCCAATGTTCTACAGTGCCAACACAGGGAATCATAACGAGATGCTGTCCCAATTAATGGATATGCCAAACTTCTCTTCTGCAGAGCCTTTGCTAATGGATGAAAATTAAAAGAAAACAAAATATATATTGAAAAATTTAAGGGCTACTCAAATTTCAGGTTGCTTGGGAAAATTTTCAGAATAAGACCATATTTTAAATGCTTTTGTTACTTACTGTTTGTTATGTAGCTTTTGGTCATCTTAGTGAACAACAGCTATTTTCAGCATTTGTTCAGATATTACAAATTAGAGTTTTCAAAATGCATTTACATATTCTAACACAATTTCACTACTAGAGATCATTTTCTCTCCTTTTTGCGAACCTCTCCCTCACTCGTTTTCAGACTCAGCAGTTGTTTATGTATGCTTCAGCACACTCTTGTCTGGGGTTACTGGTTTATATGGAGCCAGTATGTATCCATAGTGTCATGGGTTAAGTAGGTTATGAAAATGAATATCAGCCACATCTTTCCTCCCTTAAAAGGCTCTGCAAGACCTGGACAGAAGACTGAGCATGATGCTGTAATGACTCAGGCAGATTTATGTGTCTTTGTCCCAGGAAACCCTGGATGTACTGACAGAGGAAGCGATCACGTTCTAAATGAACCAGGCTAGTCACTGATGACAGGGGAAAGCAGAGCACTTTGTCTAGAATAAGAAAAGAGGCATTGTGTTGTTTGGTTTTTTTTTTTCCATTATGGTTTTAAAAAAAATAAAAGGTAAAGGCCTCATATCTGGAAGTTAACAGGACTCCTCTTTTCCTTTATTTTCCTGGCACCTCATGAGACTGTAAATGTGATATATTAGAGCTGACCTAGAATATAATCTGCTATTGAGTTGTGTATTTATCCAGTCCAGGTAATTATTTTCTTAAACATTGCTGACACCATATTTCTGAATTGCAAATAAAAGCAAATGACAAACAGATATGTAGAAATCACCTGTTGTAAAAACCCAATCTGTCTCCCTAACTCTCCAGTGTTTCAGCTGTTCAACCCTAATGCAAGAGCACTAAAGTCTATTAGACCTGAGCAGCGATTAATAGGAACTAGGAAGTGAGAAAAATCTGTAGAAATGACTTTCATTGTTGCGGATCAGGGTGCAGATCCATTGCTTCAGCACAGCCAACTTCTGCATCTGCCTCCATGACCTAAGTTGCCAAGCGGAGGCAGTGAATTGCCAGGGATTTTTTGATAAGAATATAGGGAAGTTATTCCATCTTGAAGATTTGACAACATAATTTCCAGAAGGTTTATACACGCACATGTTTTTGGGTGAATACCCAGCAGAGGTGCTTGTATAGTGTATTTCTTAAGAAATTTGTCAGTTTATAGTTCAGAAAAATTACTGGTTACAATCCCTACTGTATTGTTAAAGGTGACGGCAACAATTTCTGCCACACGATCAAATGTTCTGGGGCATGTCAGTAGATAACAGTAGTTTTAATAGGGAACTTGGAGAGAAAATATTTTTTTGAGTAAATTTTACAACTTTTTCCAAGAATAAGAAGTGAAATGTTTAGAAAATTAAGCACCAGAGCATCTTGAGAAAGGTAAATTTGCTCAGAGGGTTCAACATTGCTTATTGGGAAATACAGGAGACAATTCAGAACAGTGAAATGTTTCAACCTCCACTGTAATTCATTAATGTTTTCTCTTGAGTTTATTTTGGTTAACATAATGGAAAGCTGTTGTGCATCAAAAACATCCATAAAATCCACATGCTTACAGAGAATATCTTAATTTTGATTTGTGCACTCAAGAACTGAAATAATCTGTTGTCTGAACATGTTCATTAAAATACCTGCTTTCTCTGGTTTTATACATATATGGGTAGAGAAGTATGAGGAGAGCAAGGAGCTGGACTCAGATCTATTTTGAATGAAATCAACTTAAAAAGTGTATTTTGGTTAAACCCCACAGATATTGCAACTGTTAAATAAATTGGGAAATTACACAATGATTTCCTTCCATTTACGCCCAACAACCACTAATTCCTCAGGTGTGTGTTGGTTATACAGCCTAGTAGCAACTGTCTCCTTTGTCAGTGGTTCAAGCAACAGATGCTAAATATTAATAAAAATTAGAAATTATTAGAAATTTGGAATTTTAGAAAATATATGAGGAAATGCAGAGTATTGAGGGTTTTTTCACCTAGAAGTGTTCCTAACAAAAGACAAGGATATCCATTTGACTGACTGTAGAAAGCGATGGGTGAAGGTAACTTAAGAGGAGAAAGTTTAACAAGCAGAGTTCCAAACCCATACTCCTGACTTTACGTTCAGGGGGTGTCTGTGATTTGACTTGGCACAGCAAGTCTGAACATGAGTTCCAGGGGGCTTCATGATCTGAATCTAATCTGGCCATTTAGCTACAAAGTGTTCCAAACACTGAAGTCAGGGGGTGGTTCTTTAGAGAAGGGTGGACAGAATGGATTCAGCTGACGCCCAGAATTGCAATTCCAAACACAGTGTGTATGGTGTCTGAACATAAAATATTTCAGAAAAAAGAGGCCATTTTGTTTATGACTTCAGTAACCCATTTCAAAACTTCTTCTGTTGTGAATTTTTTTTTTTTTTACTTTCAAGGCAGTTTTGTAATAATCAGTGATTTCTTACAGTTTCTAAAGAAAAATAATACTTTCTAAGAGGTTTTAAGTGCATATTGAAGGCACCGTTTCAGTAATGAGTAAATAAATTATTACTTTGTTAATTGCCTGCTGCTGTATGAAAAATTTGAGAAGTTGTCCAACAGCATGGAAAAGGATTGGAGTCTATCCTACAATCTGTGGGGGTTTTTTTGAGAATTCAGTGCTCTACATACATGTTTTATTTGTTAATTCCCAAATCTTTTTTCTTCTCTCATGCTTTAAAGAGTCATAAAAAAAAATTTGGATTTACTCTAAAATATTATCACATTTTGGTATTAATTTGACCTCCTCATTATTTGCCTCTATTGTTGCTACTGAAATAACCATATAAGAACAAGGTCTTGCCTAGTGATCTGTACCTCAGCACCCACAACTGCCTCCTACACAGGTTCCCCAGTCATTCAAAATAATTAAAACATGTAATAAATATTAAAGAAGCAAACCAAAAGAGGTACTGGGCAGGATTTTACTGCAGCATAGGGAATTGGTTGTTCAGACCTGGAGGAAACCAAAATCATTTAGCTGTCTTGGTGGAAGAGTGACCACTGTTGCTTTGCAGTCTGTCCTGGTTTGGGTGAAAACCGAGCAAGTTCTGTTCAGTGATTTTACTTTTCAGCTCAGGTTTTCTATCTGGCTGTACTTTCTGAAGTTAGCAGCATGTTTTGCAGACAATGTCTGCTTCTAGCAGGGATAACACCTCATGTTTAGAGTTACTACCAAAGATACCAAGGCCACTGCTAGAACTTGTGTATTGCACTGAGGGGTGTAGAAAAGTAAAAGACTACACCTGCGGGGAGGAGTGGACAGGACAGGTGACCTCAAACTGACCAACTAGGTATTCCAGCCCATAGATGTCATATCCAGTATAGAAAGCTCGGGGGTCCAGAAGGTCTCTCTCGCTTCCTCTCGCTCTCTTGCTTTGGCTCTCTTGCTTGCTCTTTTGCTCTCTTGCTTCGATCCTGATCCTGAAACCTGGTGCCAGAATCCAGCTCTTCCACAGCATCAGTGAGGGTGATGTAATTACCATCAGGGGGGTTGAGTTTGGTACTGCTTTTGTACATATGAGTATATATTTCATTATTATTTTAATTTTCATTAAATTGTTCTAGTTTCCTTTTCAAATCACTAAGTCTCTCTCCCTTATTCCTTTTCTCTCCCCCTTTGGGGAGGGAAGAGGGTTAAAAGAGAGCATCTGTTATCGGTCTGGGCTGCCCTGACCCTAAACAGTGACACAGTCCATGAAATACTGTCTGTCCATCCTGCCTGGCACCTGAGTGTCTTTATTTTGTTACCAGCAAGGATAGAATAAGTCTCTGTATTAACTTTTTCTGAGGCTTGCAGTAAAATCTTTTCCCTAGCTTTTATTAATCTATTAAAGTAGAAGTAGTCTGTCATGTTTATATGCTAAGTGTAGAGGAAAAAACCGGGTCCTTAAATGTTGAAATCTCCCTATTTAAATGTCTGAAGTTTGAGTGTCCTTTAGCTCTGCCTCGCCTTCTCATGCAATCCATGGGTTTGCTGTGTGCGAGTGGGACTCTCAGACCCTGGTGACAGTTGGGCAGACACCTTCTTTCCATCCATCCTGCTTCCCAGCCTCCCTTCCTGGCAGTTGTGGGAGGTGGTAGAAGCCCCATCCCTGGAAACATTCTGGGTTAGGTTGGACAGGTCTTTGTGCAACCTGATGTAGTTGTTGATGTCCCTGTTCTCTGCAGGGGTTCGGACTAGAGACCTTTAAAGGTCCCTTCCAACCCAAACTGCTCTATGATTCTTTTGTGTAATAAGAGAGCCACGTTAGCCACCTTAGAGAAAGTGAAGTTACTTAATAAGAAAATTCCTCAGTTGAGAAAAAAAAATCTACATCTTTGGATGGTCTTATGCTATTTGGTGTTCCTGCCCTACGAGCCGTAAGGAGGTGAGGTGTACTCCTTCTTACCCCATCTGCAGTCCTTTCTCTCAGTCAACAGTGGCAGAATTCTCACTCTTCACTCACTCCTTTAAAAAGTAAATTACAGTTTGGTATTGTTTTGAAAAATAAGCATAACGAATATTAAGTTAAAGGGAAAAATACTAAAAAGGAAAAGAAAAAGATGTCCCTTTGGAGTGCTAATGTGGTTTGCATTCAAAAAGGAAGTCATTTTTGATTAACAAGGAGGTAATGTTTCCCCACAAGGGTGGGTTGTAGATGATGAATAAATAATGTAATCAAATATTAAATTAACGTTATTTAAAAACCTTATTTGCATGTTACTTTGTAAAAAGCTTATTGATGTAGTATTTTGTTTACTGTTATTGTTCTGAGGCAATTTTGTAATAAATAAAGGGAGCAGTAATAGTATTCAGTCTTTCAATGCCAATGCAGATATATTCTTTCTTTTTTGAACAAAATGCATGAGTTTATATGTTTTTCTGCATCAGAATTTCTTCAGGAATAAGTTTTCTAACATATTTGAAGGCTTCTGAGAGGGTGAGGGTGTAGACAATTTTTGCCCTGCATCTCTGTGGCATTGGAGCCCAGCGCAGAGGAGCGGCAGTGCCCAGGGAGCCAGGGCCAGGCTGGTGCCCTGGACTGTCACAGAGGGGCAGGGAGCCCCACTCGCTCTGGCTCCTGCACACATTATTCACTCTTGAGGCCTCCTCTTCACAGAATGGGAATTCAGGCTGTTTTGGTCCTGAGTTTGCCGAAATCCCTGTGAAACTGGTATGTTTATACCAGTATTTATTTATTTATTTATATACCAGATTTCCAGCAGAAAGTGCAAAGGGGTTTTGTGTTTCTGCTCTGCTTCTCATTGTGCAGGATGGTAATATTGTGGCATTGTTCTGTCATTTAACTTGAACACTTCCACTATGTTTTAAAATTGTGTAACTTCACAGAATATGTCTCCCGAGGACTGTATTTCATTGTCCTATGTGATACCGGGAAGGGTTCATTGATAAAACTTGAGAAGATTTACAATGATCCTTCTCTGAAGGAGCCCATTGCTTGTGATTAACATAAATTGATTTGATGGAAGTGTTCCTTTAGCTCACTGGCGGGTCACTTGTGTAGTAAATTAAAGGCTGAGGTTGCAGGCCCAACAATAATTGAATTTATTTACTAGCTTGTGTTTGTGTTTATGAAGGTGAGCGATGGTTTCCATTACAAGCTGTTTGTGTAGCAATATAGCACACCTGCTTTGCAGAAGACAGTATCGTAAAGTACTCACTTGGAATGTCTTGTCTCTCATTGCAGAGGTCACTGTCTCCTGTGCTGCAGAAATATAAACAAAAGAGCCAGAGTGTATAATAAATCCGGTTTAAATAAAGCAATTAAGACTGACAGTTGTGGTACATGTTATAGAACAGGGTATCACCTGAAATTTTGTGGAAATGCTGAACAATTTAAAATGGTTGATAAATCTGAAACTATGGCAGATATAATAACACATCTCACTGCTCTAGAGATAGTCAAAGCTCTTTATGTCACAGAAAGCCAGGTCTAAATTGTACTGCAGAGAGCAGTGAAATCTCTGATATACATACTACACAGCAGAAAACAGGAGGAGATGGTAATAACATTTTAAAATGAGAGGATTATGAAACTCATACAAGGAGTAATATGTTAATAGTTAGTGGTTTTTTAGATTTTTTTTTTTCAGTGTGATTTATTTTAGATTGTTGCCAGAATGATTGTGGTGATGAGCAATACCTGAAAGAGTTCAGGACTGATGGTTCTTAAAGTATTGGTGAGACTCAGGGTTCATTCTTTGGTCCCATTGCGTGAATAGATGAGGAAGGAGTATTTCACTTTGTATTGGGGGTGATATTTGTGATGCACGTTCTGTGAGCTGTCAACTACAGAATCTGTGCTTACCTTTGGCTTGGTTCTAATTGAGTAAACTACAGTACAAGGATACCATTTCAGGATGCTGGAAAAGGGATATAGGAGGGTCACATCTGGAAGTAAAAGTCCCATGTGTGAGTTGAGAACCGAGACATGTCCAATTGTAGATGAAGTGTAGCTAAGAACTACTTGGCTCCTGCAAAATATCAGGTGCCGTTGGGTATTAAAAGCTTGGAACTGGTCAACTGGGTCAGAATAAGGGAGAATCCCTGAGAAAGCTCATCAGAATGTCCTTGAAGCAGGAGTTGGGAGTGCTCCCAGGACTTCAATATTTCATAGTATGGGGAAAGGCCTATTAAAAGCTTTGGGATCTAAGCCAGACTGTGCTTTACAACAGGTATTTTGCAATATGTTGTCTGTGTACCCCAGTGATAACAGCTGCAGCAAAGGAATGCCTGTATGACAGGTATATTGCCATGGAAACAAGAATGGTTGCAGACTACTTGATTTATAGAAATTATAGTTTTAATAAAGCATTTCTTGCTCTTTCAAGTCTGATTTAATTAGCAAGAGAAGTGATCTGTACAGTGTAGATGCTATCTCCAGCAGTTATTGGAGCTGTGCATCAACACAGCTGTTGGTTTGTTTCATCTTGCTCTGTATGCTGAGCGGCAGGTAGATGCTGATCTACCTGCCTCGTCTACTGGGGTTGGGACTGTAAGGGTCAGCAAAACTTACAGTATGGCCTGTGATCTTCTGGCACAGCAGGAGGTAGACACACCCTGTTGGAAGCATGGCCAGGATTGTGGTAGAAGGAATCTAGAAAGGCTTGAAGCTGTGGCTGAACCTGATTTGCACTCTGCCATCAAAATGATTGTGGCTACGTGGAGAGCTTTTTAAAAATAACTTTTTCACTTTCAAAAATTTTTGTTACTTTTCATATAGTTCAGACTACACTGGAAATAGGGCATTGGAAGCAGTTTCTCAACCCATATATATATATATATATATATATATATATATATGAAGAGTATTTCAGAGTGACAAGGTTAAAAATTTTGGCTCTGGTAGTATCTAAATATTAATAAAACCCTTGTAGCACAAGTTCAGTCTGTCAGCACTAACTTCTGTGGTACTGATTCGTAAGTGCTACCTGTTTGCTGCAGAAGTCAAGAGGGGAGTACAAACCTGCAGTGTTTATGCACACAGAGAGGAATGTTACATATAGACAAAGCACACTTGGAATGGGTGACATCTGATTTGAAAATATTTATCTCAATGCAAGATACATAGCTTAATTTTAGAAATCATTTTAATAAAAAATGAAATAATTTAGATCCTAGAGTCTCTAGGAGATGTCTCTGCTTAGAAGGATAAAGAACATATCTAGAAATGTCCAGGTTTGCCAGCTGCTGTTTCCTGAGCTCACCATGTATTGTCATTCCCTCCTTTCTCCCCCCTCAATACATTGCCAGTGTTTTAGTGCAGAAATAGACATTAAGCTGATCTGAAATAATACACACTCCTGCTGTAATTCCAGAACAAAAACAAGTCTCAAGTGCCATCAGCCAAGAAGGTTCGAATAAATCTAAGAATCAACTGTTGCAAGTAATGAAGAATTACTGCCGCAGGCTTAAGTGTGAGACCAGTGCAAATAATTATTGGGAAAAGCATTTCTTACTGTGTACACCTTCTGTCTGAGGAACTCTGGCCTCCTGCAATTAATCATATTTATTATGAGGCCCAGATCAATCATCCTCATGTCACATATACACACAGTATAGATATGGTTCTATAATGCTTGGGAACTAGCCTAATAAACAGCATGTATATAAATGTCCCCTGAGTTATTCATCTCAAGTTTTATACTAGAAATCTATTTTGGTTTGTTGGGTTTTTTTTAGTGCAAACTAGGAAGATAAAAATGAGTATTGGTGATGGGTTGAGCAATATAGCTGCATTTTTCATTTATCTTCTTAGAGTGGACTTCTGCTGCTTGGACTGTTGCTTCTTAAACGTGAATAGCAAACCTGAGGGCATCTGTGCTGCTAAGTGGCCTCTATAGCCCAGCTAGAGCTTAGGCACATCCCTTCCATTTACAAGGATATTAATGGGAAGGGCAATGATGGATGTGGCCAGAGGAGATGAGCAGAAGTGCCTGAGGGTGTCTCCTACCTGGGGAACAGTTCTGTTGATGTTCCCGGTAACCCATTAAATGCCAGACAGAAGAATCTGGAAGGCTTTGGATGTGGAAGTGCAGCTCTCTTGACACCTGAGCCAGGAGTCTGATGGGTGAGGTTTTGCTGGAGTGGGCCCATGGCATGGCTGAACGGAGGGAGGTGGTGCCATGTGCAGCTGGCTGGACTGCTGGTACCCTCTGTCAGAACAAACTCTGACTCAGCAAGTGGGATGCCTCCTGGATGCATGGCAGACTTCAAGCTTTATTTTAATATGATTTGGAGCAAGTTTAGATTTGAGTTTGGATTTTCCAGCATCCTGACAGCAGAAAATGTTCTTTTTTTCTGGCTGCTATTTTTGCAGGTGTGTCCTCAAGTTTTTGTCTTGGTTCTGAAACAGTAGTTGGGAGGGTGAAACACTTTTCTTTTGACAGACACATGACAGTATGATTTATCTTTTTACATATGAGGTTACCATGTTTTGCTTCTAATAGAAGCACTTTCATAAGTACTGATGAAGGGTTTTAAATGCCAGTTAATTTGAAAAAATAATATCCAATACAATCAACACAGTTGTTACAGATGCTGACTAATACAAAACAGTTTCTATTGCATGGCTATGCAGCATCTAATATTTTAAGTAGGAAGAAAAACCTTTCAAGGTCTTAGAAATATTTCACATCTTTATTTCAGAGAAGACTCAAGCTGATAATAAAGAGGGAGACCGTAGATTAAACGTTTTAGACATGGATGAAGAGAGCAGAATTATCACAGGGGCTGTCAAGAGTTAGAGAGCATGTCCTTCTGCTTGTGTAGCTCCTTACTTGGAAGAGTTCTTGTAAGCCAGCTCAAGTGTATATAAAGGGGAGCAGAAGAGGGAATCTGGCCAATTATAATTGATGACAATCTGCTTTACTGGAAGGACTCGGGAAAGGGCTCAGGGCTAAATTAACTCTCAATTTCTTTGTTAAACCTGTAATACATGCTTAAGATACAGATGAAGGCCACTCTCTTGAGTTTATGACAGGCTCAGCTGAAAGAACTGCTTTTAGTACTAAGTAGATACTTCTGTACTCTCTTGGACTGGTTGTCTGTTCTTAGCCATTGTCATTTCTGCAAGCCGTGTTGTGTCAGTCCAGTACTCTGACCAGAATTTTGTAGGTATCCCACATGTGAAGGCTGTAATGTTTAATATAAAATTTGCTGTTTTGAAGAAATGTGATTTTACAATAGGTTTTTGATGTAGCCAAGTGATAAAAAATTTACTGAAACCACCATATAAATGAAAGTTATGCTTAGCAAAACACAACCGTTGCAATACACAGTTCAATCACAATACCAGAGTGAACCCCATTACTGGTTTCTGTAACATGCTAACTCTCAGCATGCTGGGAATCCCCAGGACAGGAGATGTGGGTTGAAGCAGATCAAGCCCACTGCTCACTTTGCATTATTATTATTATTATTGTTAATGTTTATACTCTTGGGCGAAGCCTCGTGTACGCCCCCCCAGCTAACTCAGGGAGACAACATTCTTTTAATGAACTCTGAAGTTTTTATACCACCAGATGAACCATTTAACCCTTGATAACTCTTCACCTAAAACAAAGGCCATCTCTAGTCCCATATTTGTTGAGTCAGCTTCCTTGACAAGAGGGGTGGCCAGTCACACCCTGGGTATTTCCAGAGCTGCAGGGGCTCATGCCCTTGTCCCTCTCCTCCAAGTCATCTTCTATTGCAGGGATTTAATGGTCAGTCACAAATGTGCAGGCTACACTGTGAAGCACTGGCTGCTTCCTAGGCTACTTTTAAAGAGCAGTCAAGGCATAACCTCAGTGTCCAAATAAAGATACTCTCCTCTTAATTTTTGAACATAATGTTTTTAATAAGTTATTACTGGATTTTAATTTTTACCAAGATATGTCACCTGTTGATATCTCAGACAGCACACATACATACCCCTGTTATATATATGACACAATTGGTTTAGGTTGATTTCTCAATGTGCTCATAAATAAGCCTGAGAAGTGTTCGATCTGGACTTAAAGAATGCATCCCAAACCAGCTCCATTGTGCTCACTGGTGTTTGCCAACAGAAACTAGGAATATTTGTTTTGTCATCTTCATCTCATATTTATTTCAAACCAAGTCTTGCACTTTCTGTTCTTAATAGGCCTTACTTCAGTCACCATAGCCCTGAATTCGCCACAGGAAGCGTTAGAGGACAAAGCCGCGGTTAAACAGTTGTCTTTATTACCTGAGACACATGACCTTGAATCTCTGCAAAGACTTCTTATAGGAAAGGAAATCTGCTTTCAGAAGCCTTGTAGCAGTCACATCCCATTCCTTTGTACTTGTGGGGGTGGCATATGGGTTCTCCAGCTCTCTTTTTCTCTTGGGCAAAATGAAAGACACTCTTAGAGTATTCCATTCTAGGTAGCGAATTTGTGCATTCCTAGAGGCATGCAAATGTGTCCTCATCACCTTGTATTGTTTTAAACACACAGTAAACTTCTGGGCTCACGTAGTATACTCTAGAATGCCTTTCCTTTTCATGGGGATTTATTCAAGGGTTTGTTTGTGAAGGTGAAATAATCAGCCGGTATTTTATCCCACCAAATAATTATACCAGGAGCTACTTTCCATGTCTACAGGAGAGCATTTACCATCATCTCGTGAAGCCTGTGAGGTGTAAAGGTTGGGGAAGTCAGCTACCAAATAGAGGTGTAGATATCCCTACCTGAACACAAGAATGTGTTCCATCACTGCTTTTGTTCTATCCCAGACTAGAACAAAAGTCTCCTATCAGAGAGAAGAGTCCCGGGTCAACAATGTAAGATTTTAATCAAAGCAAAACCCAAGCAGTTAAATCCAGCAGAGCTGAAAACTAGAAAGCTTTGTTTCAGTTTTTGAAGTCTTTTTTGGTATAGTTTTATCCCCTGAAACTGGAAATGATCTATTCTCATGAAAGTTTTGGTTTTGTTGAAGATATTTTTAAAGAAAAAGGAGCTTATTTCCAGCATATATCTTTAGTGCAGATTTTAAATGTACCTTTAAGAATTACCTAAATTAGAAATACACTTCTACCTTTAGGAAAATTAATCTCAAGTGCCATTGCAGCACAAATACCTGACTAGAAGGGAACAATTGCACATCAAAAAAAAAAAAAAATTTTAAAGAAATTAAAGCATAGAAAAAAGTGCTAGATACTTGTCACACTTTATCAGAAATAACATCATGCAACCAACTAGAAAATAAAGCTCTGCTTAACAATTCTTCCACAACTCATACACTGCTATCTTTGGATGTTTTTTAAATAGATAATATAATATGTCCTATTAATGAGGTCAAACTGCTCAGACAGATGAAACTCATATCTTTTGCTTAATTTCCCTGACAGTAGTTCAGTGTTATGGCAAGTGACCCAACTGTGTTTAGGACATGTCCAAGTCCTGACCTATGTCAGTGCCAAGAGAGTATCCTAGAGGGGCACGACCCAAACAGAAAGTTTTCAGTTTAATATGGTGCAGTAGGTATGTGTGCATACAACTGGATTCATTTAATCACATACCATGAATATAATGGAAAGTGTTTTAAGAAGGAAATTTAATAAGAAAGTATTAAAAAATCTTGTTTGTGACACTGGCAAAAGAAACAACAAAAATGGGAAGTAAATCAGTATTTGTAGATAAGTTAGTGAGGTACATAAACAAAATCTTCCCATTTCTAAAATGAGGTGGTGAGATTTTTAGAAGAATACAGGTATGCTGTGATAGTTGTATTTGTCTGATATATTCCAAAACCAACCAGATGGCATCTAGAGCACACAATGTAGGAATCAAGATCTCTGGACTGATAATTTGTATCTAAATTGCTCAATACAGGACTTCATTATGATCATATTTCATTTGTTATGATCACATTTCATTAAATTTTAACACAACATTTAAAAAATGGAGACGTCAGAAATTTAGGCAAAAAATCATGTGTTGCTATGAATAGATCAAATAATAGTAAGGAACCTCATGGTCAGTGAACCTCAAATGGTAGACTGGATGAAAGATGGTAACAATAAGGCCAATGAATATTAAATGAAACAAATTATAGGAGAGAAAAAATGAAATTAGGAAATTAGTTTTAAAAGGGTATCTAATAAGTTCAGCTTAATAGCCAGCTCTTTTGAGAGCATATTACAGGCTTTTCAGTTTGCTTGCATCCTAATGCAACTCAGCCTTTCCCATTTGATTCATATTCAGATAGTGTAGCCATCATGATAAGATTAACAGAAGTGTAAATAATAATTAAATTCAAGATGGCTCGAAGGATTTTTTTAATGATGAATATAATAATCTGTATGTTTCTTGTATTGATGGTTGAGGAAATGAATACTCTCAGTTCCTTTTATAATAAAAATCTCTTCACTGTGTTTATTCTTTGGAGCTTGGTATGCCTGGATACCCCTGCAGTGCTTGTCCTAAAGTTTGCACAGGGCAGATGTGGGATGATTCAGCATGCAAATGACAACATCGGTTTATAAAGAAAGAAAAATAAAGTCAGTGCAGAACTGTAACCTAGTCTGAAGAACACTCTAAATTACCCTGGCATATTTTCAATAAACTGTGCCTACTAAGGCTGAGCTGTAATTGGCACTTAAGAAACATTCACGATGTGCTATCTCTTCGTGTATTAGGAGAGACCAAAGAGATACTGGGTCATTATGTAAAAATTGGTAATTAAGAACGAGCAATTTCCCAGTTAATTTACATGTTCATTATATATTGAATATTATTTAGTTTTCTGTGTCCTTTTTGTGTCTCATAAACTTGACCCAAGGGATCCTCCACTGTTAAAAGACATCTAAAAGAAGACATACATTTAACTGACTCATTGAACTTTTGTTGTGACTAATGATTCTTCCAGCAATCATTGCATAAGGGAAAACGTTCCTTTTTAAGTAAATAATGTTCTCTACCTTTTAGAGCTGCTGTCACCGGAAAAAAAATTAATGTACTGAAATGTCTGAATTCTTTGATGAGCTCTCTGAAGGCATCTTGTAGCTTTAAATTAAACTGATCAAATAGAAAGCGATATACCCTTCAAAATACTTTAACTGATGTGACTAGGGAGAAAAAGAAAGCTGTTCCATGCAGTTATGAGATACTGATGTCAGGCTACATTTCAAGAAGCATGGGATTGATTGTGTTACCAAAATTTAAGGCATGATAGCATATGCAGCTTGCTAATAGAAAGTCTAGCAATGGAAGGGGCAGCTTTGCAAGCCCACAACCCCGTGTCTCCTTCAGCCGCTGCGCTGTGGCCGACACCTTCACTGAAGTGAGGCTGAAGCCTGCATGGTGTGCACTGCCTGGTGAGGCACCATTGCTCTGGGTAGCAGATATTCCCCTGGGACTGGTGACATTCTGCTTGAAGCTGGTGGGAGACTTCCCATTGATAGAAATGACAGAATGTCTGTACATTTTGCAAATCAGCTTCTACAAGGAGTTTGCTGCTGTTTGGATTTTCTTTTGATTTTTGAGGAATCGTTTTTACCTTTCCTAGCAGCTTCAAAGGTGTATTCTATGTACTCCACTATGAATCCTTCTGTGAGTTATTACTGGCTGCTTCTTTTAATTAATATGATGATAACATTTTAATATTTTTCGTGTACTCATTGCATCATTTACTAGCAGAATTCAGCCACTTCCAGACCTGATATTTTGCACAGCCTTGTATTTAATGCCATTGAAAGATATGAATAAGGAATTACAAACTATTATTCATGTAGCATGTTTTTTAATCTTTCCACAGTCCCTGAGTTCTCACAGAGTGATTCTCAAGCATGTTTGCAAGGAAAGACATAGTTAGAAAAATGCCACAGAAATTTTTCACCTCTAAATTTTGGCTGTATGCAATTTTTTTCTGTATGCAATTTTTTTTCCATATGCAAAAGAGAAAAAGTTATTTATTTTCAGTCAACATAGCATTATAGAAAGGACATACCCAATTAAAGAAACATATGGACTCTTTGTGCTATATGACAGTAGTGTAAAATGTACATTGAAAGATGCAGTGGTGTGTCACATAGTGAAAATCAGATTTTGAACATAAAACCTATCTGTTACTTCCTGAAGAAGTTTGGCAAAGTTTAATTTTTAAATAGTACAAATAATTCCAGTTCTCCAGTGGAAGAGTGGAATCTTGTATTAGGAAACACACTAGAATGACACAAGATGAATGTTAATGTTTAGCATCTACCAGCACAAAAAAAAAGTTCTATTTTTACCCCTTTTATTCAACAGTTTTGAGAAATCATGAAGTAAATACCTTGATATTTTACAGCAATCCGTACATCCATTGTGTGTTGCTGAGGATTTGGCGTAGTTTGCTGTCAGTAAGGCTGATCTGTTTTCCCATGTCAAAACAGGGATTTTCCTTACAGGGATTCTGTGGGACCCGTGCAGACAGGTTCATTTGCTTCAGTCTTAGTGATGCATAAAGCATTCTAATTCCTACAACGCTCTTCATATATACCTAGCTCATTTTTTCCCTCTCTTCATTTGTTTGAGTACATAATACATGCAATGGATATAAAGCACTATCAGCCTTGTAATCAAATAGACTTTTCCTTCCTAAGGTAATTGCTTCCTGAGTGATGATCAGAGACCTCCTGACTAGCCCTGGATCCCTCCGTCCACATTACATTTCATTTCGTTGGAGGAATTACATGGTCTGGAGTGTTCTCAGAAGGCCAGCAAGTCTAGGCTGAGTGAAATTAAGAAAAAGACATGTTTCATATCTTAAGTGTGAAATCTGGACCTCATTTGAAGTCAATGACAACATTTTGAAGACAGTATTGAAAAAAAAAACCAACGCCTTCTGAGGAAAAAATAAATAAATTCTACTACCACTTCCCTCTCCTGTAAATTAGCAGAGTTTCAGCTCTTATATCTTGGCTGAGTTCTCTTCAAGGAAATATGAAATTTGTCAGGCAAACAGATATCAGCATTTATAGGCTACTTTAAAAATTAAAACCAATGCCCCAAATTCTGCGTCAATACTTATTTATAGAGAAACCAACAGTTCCGTTCAAAATTCACACAGAATATGGATTTATTAAGTGGGGAGTTATTAAGGGCCCAGTCAGTCACCTCAAGAAGTAACACTTCATTCAACATGTTGCATTAAATCAGTTCATACAGAGAGAAATGTTATATAGTGCATGAATCAGAAAGAAATTATTCTTAAATGCTGGAGGAAAAGCAAAACACTTCTCAGGGACTTGCTTTAGTAGTGCAAACTGAAAAAAGATATTAAAAATCCTAACCCCCTCATACAAATATATTGAAGTAACCTATAAGAAATCACAGCTGATTAGTTGCTTGAGTTCAGCTAATTAGACATATTCCTGAATATATCTGATTTCCTCACATAGGAACATAGAAGAAGATTTCTAATACATGTAGTTTTCCAAAGCATAGAGTTCAGTGAGGGCCGAGTTTACATGAAGCTCTATTTTTCTCTTTGTTTGGATTCAAACTGCCTGCAAATTATTAGAAAATGCTCCTCTTAATATGTCTTGAAGAGACATTTAAAAGTTGGAAATAATACATTTAAGTTACATCCTTAAGTTACAAGGTTGTGGTCATTGCCTAGGTGTGGGATTTTACAAAGTATAAGGGAGACTGCATATGTGAAAGTTTGAAAGAATCAATCCTCTTGTGAGCCAAGTTCAAGAACACGTTTTCCTGTAGGAGTTTTTCTATGGTAGTACCATTTCACTTTATGAGAAAGAGTGTAAATCACCACAGAATAAAGTTGTACAGTAATTTATATGTTCGTAAAGGAATTGTAAAGTGGATGCAAAACTCTGTAGCAAACTTGCTTATCTCCTTAGGCCTTTATTCTAAAGGCTTTTATGCCATTCATGCTGCGTGAGGAGCACCGGAGAGTAAGAGCAGGCTCCTGAGATATTCATCTGACAAAGTGTAGCACAGGACAAGCACAGCTTCCAGCAGGTTGAAGATCTAATAGATTGAAAATTGTAAAAAAAGAGGCAAGGAATAATATGAGCACCCTACCAATCAAAAAATGAAAGTGACCCAGGAAGGTGTGGAAGCTTTGGAAATACAGAAGCTTGATGTGCAGTGTTTGGAGATGCGCTTGTAAATACTGAAGTGTTGTCACAAGTTCCTCTGCATGAGTGCACTGAAATGGAAATAGGGGGTCTCTGAACAGACTAAAAAATGACAACACAAAACTTGCAGCTGTAGGGTGTGTGGCTGAATTATCTGAGCTTCCTTCATATGTTGCTTCGATCAGAAAAATATTTATTTGTTTGTTTGTTTGTTTGCTAGTTTTCCAATCATTATTGTTAAACACAGTTCCCTCTTCTTTAAGGAGCAAGGATTGGCAGCATGTCAAAAATCTCAGCATATTGTTAATGCGACTGGCATATGTACTAAGAAAAAACAAACCACCACATCTGTGATGCACCACTGCATGTCAGATATGCTCTTCCAAGATAAGAGATTCCCATTACAAATGCTGATTTTTCAAAATTATTATAATTCATGACCAGTATTCACTGAGTAGGAGAAATTCAATAACTATGTACAGCGTTTCAGTGGTGCTGCCTCCAGAATGGATGTGATGCTGAGTTACCGCCTGGCAGCCATTCAGAGTAAGGATATTTTTAATATCTCAGGTCATGTAAAACTAAACAGGTTAACCTAAAACCCTGTGCACTGTCATTTGTACAAACTGCCAATAACCATCACAAGGTAAGCACTCTCCTCCTGCGCTAAGGAATGCCACTAAGAGGATCATTTTTCTTCTCTTCTTGGATGAATCCAATTGTTTCACTCAATGGGGTTTCAGTTCAGCTAACACCGTTCTGTGCACTCAAAGAGAAGTCACAACCAACAGCAAAACATAACACAGGTCTAATATGAAATGCTTTAAGTTCATGGTTCTTGCTGTATACCACATGTACTAATCAAATCTGCATCTGTATCCACACACATACATACATACATACATACATATATAAGTCACTGCCATAAAGAAATAAATATATTTTAAAAGAGAATTTGAATGCATCTGTAGTCTGAGAAGCCTTCAGTCCGTTTGTGAATGTGGGAGGCTAGAATTTGCTAAAAAATTGATGTCACAATATTCCCACAAAGTGAATGTAAAGTTTTAGTCCTTTTAAAGTCTCCTCAGAGGATCTTCTCAGAGAGAAAGACCTTTAAAGGAATATGGGGCATGTCTCTGTGTTTGATGTATTCATCTACATATTCTGCATTTTAATGATGTGCATGTTTCCTAAGATATGCATTCAAATAATTTAAGGAACTCTGTGCAGATACGTATTAGAAAATTAAGTGTTTGAGTTCCCTGTGATATTTTAAAACCTGTAGAAATCCTCTTTTTTTGCAAGTTTTCATTGTATTATATACTTCTGTCCATCATTTATTAGCAGTGTGTGCATAACTATACATGTGGCTTTGGAGGAAGGGACACTTCAGAGTA
>JAOEGS010000490.1:0-14793 GCA_025447755.1 Corythornis vintsioides | reverse complement strand
AAATGCCCGCCCCCCCCCCCCTCCAGGAGCCTTCCCATATCATTACTGGGAAGCTCCCAGGGTCACCCCACAAGGGGAAGAAATTGTTCCTCAGCTCCAACCTCACCCTCCCCTGGGGCAACTTGAGGCTGGTTTCTCAACCTAATTTCATGATGGATTGGTCTGGATGCACATCCTTGACCCTCCTGCCCATCTCACAGGCAGGGATGGGGTGTGGGGTGCTTGGGGGAAGGATAGGGGCATCACCATCTGCTCCCTCCACACAGGGAGGTGCTGCAGATCGACCAGTTCCTGAAGGAGACGGCCGCCCGCGAGGCCAACGCCAAGATCCGCCTCCAGCACTTCATCGAGGAGCTGCTGGACCGGGCAGACCGGGCAGAGAAGCAGCTTCAGATCATCAGCAGTAGCTGTGGCACCACCCCCAACGGCAGCCTGGGTCGCTGTGGCACGCCGGGGGCCAAGGCCATCGGCCGGCCGGTACCTCTGCGGGCACAGGCACGGGCACCCCGGCGTCCCCGGGCATCCACGTGGCTCCTCTGATGGTTGCAAAGGGTTGAGTGGGGATGTGTAGGGAGCTCTGTCCCATTCCCACTGGGAAATGAGTGATGCCAGGTGGTGGGGGGATCCCATGGGTGGGTTTGTCTCAATGGTGAGTGAGGGGTGTGTGTGGTTGGGTGTGGGCGGTCAGGAGCGTGCAGCTTGGGTGTGCTGGGGATGTTCTGCATCCCACCCTCATCCCAAGACAACCGGGTGGATTATTGGGGTCACCTCCTTTGCCTACACCACCCTTCTTTTGGGGGTTCACCACACTGGCTCCTCTTGTCCTCCTCTCCCCGCAGAGAGAGCGGCACCCGGGGCCCGGGGTGGCCGTGCACGGTCCTTACGGCGTTTCCAACCAACGCTCCTCCTCCAGCACCGGGTGAGTCCCCTCGCTACGGAATTCCTCCCAGGATACTCGTTTCTGAGGCCGACTCGGGGCCAGCCTTGAGCTCGGACACCCTTGCCACCCCCACACAGGGCATCTAGCCGGGCGAAAGCCGTGTCACAGAGCTCGGGCTGCTACGACAGCGACAGCGCGGAGCCGTGTCCCACCGACGACACCGCCGACGGGCACCCCTACCAGGCCCGGGACGGTGCCAGGGGCTCGGGGCTGCGGCGACAAGCCATCCAGAACTGGCACCGCCGGCCCTACCGCAACAGCACGGAGGGGGAGGAGGGGGACGTCTCCGACGTGGGATCCCGCACCACCGAGTCGGAGGCAGAGGGTTGGGAACCGGAGGGACCTGGATCTGCCGCTTCCCGACCCGCCGGCAGCTGCCGGCTGACGGGTGAGACCGCGCCGGGGATCTTGGGGTGGGGAGGGAGGGTGGAAGGAAGGAAGGAAGGAAGGAAGGAAGGTGGAGGATGGGGATGGTTCCTCAGCGTCCCTTCTCTGCCATCCTCCCCATCTGGGGCAGAGAGTGGCAACTGATGGTGGGTGTCCCTCAGCCAGGACCGAGGGGGCCGGGGGCAAGGTGTGCAGGCTGGAGAGGGGCAGCCCTGGCCACTCCAGTGAGGTGATCAGCCCCGAGATCCTGAAGATGAGGGCGGCTCTTTTCTGCATCTTCACCTACCTGGACACCAAGACCCTTCTGCGAGCGGCCGAGGTGTGCAAGGATTGGAAGTTCGTGGCCCGGCACCCGGCCGTGTGGACGAGGGTGCTGCTGGAGAATGCCAGGGTGTCCTCCAAGGTACTGGAGATGGGATTTGGGATGGCACTGACACTGGGGTCAGATTTGGGCCCTTCACTCCCAGCAGGACACTGAGGGGCTGGAGTGTGGCCAGAGAAGGAACACAGAGCTGGGGAAGGGTCTGGAGCAGGAGTGTGGAGAGGAGCAGCTGAGGGGCCTGGGCCTGGAGAGAAGGAGACTCAGGGGAGACCTTCTGGTTCTGACAGCTCCTGAAGCCAGAGGGGTCGGGCTCTGCTCCCAAGGAACAAGCAACAGGATAAGAGGAACTCAAGTTGCCCCAGGGGAGGTTGAGGTTGGAGCTGAGGAACAATTTCTTCCCCTGCAGGGCTGTCCCAGGCTGCCCAGGGCAGGGGTGGATCCCTGTGACCCCTGGAGGGGTTTCCAAGCCCCCAATGGAGCTGTGGTGCTGAGGGCCATGGGGCAGTGGTGCCCTGGCAGTGCTGGGTTGATGGTTGGACTGGATGCTCTTCAAGGTCTCTTCCAACCAAAGCAGATCCATGACTCCATGTTTTGCCGTGCTTTTCTGGTCACACCCATGATTTTGTTGCACACCCTCTTGCACAAACCTCGTGCTGAGGGCATCCCCTCAGCCATGGCCACCCCTGTCCCCCCAGTTCCTGGCCATGCTGTCTCAATGGTGCACCCAGATGCACTCCCTCACCCTCCAAAACCTCAAGCCACGGCAGCGAGGGAAGAAGGAGAGCAAGGAGGACTACATGAAGAGCACGAGGTGAGTCCCCATCTCCTGGACACCCTCTTCCAACTGCTGGAGCCTCTTATCCTCAGGGATAACGATGCTCCATGAATCCCAACATCCCATTTCCACTGCTGGCCGTTCACTGCGCTGTGGGTTTTGGGTTGCGGACCCCCATGGAACACGCCACCCTCCTGGGGTGTCCCTGGGATGGCTCAGGTGCTTGATCCCACCTCCATCCCTGGCAGGGGCTGCCTGGAAGCAGGACTGGAATCCCTGCTGAAGGCGACGGGCAGCAACCTGCTGATCCTGCGCATCTCCCACTGTCCCAACGTGCTGACGGATCGCTCGCTCTGGCTGGCCAGCTGCTACTGCCGGGCCCTGCAGGCTGTCACCTACAGGTAAGGATGGCCACCAGCATCTCCTCCACCTTGCCCACGGGGACCACGTGCTGGGAGGAGGCTGGGAACATCCATGGGATGCGCTGGGACTCCTCTGGATGCCCATCCCAGCCGCCCGTCGGAACGTAGCCTGTCTGGCCACGTGTGAAGGACACACCTTCTTCTGCTCAGCAGCAGCCCTGGTGTCTCCCCAAGCAACTCTCATCCTCTTCTGGAATGTTCCCCTTGCAGATGTTTCCCTTCCAGCTCCATTCCCACCATCCTGTTACCGATGTCCCCTCAGCTTGGAGGAGTGACCCAGGGTCTTGGTATGGGGACACTGCTTTATGTTAGAGGAGGGTGAAGAAGAGGTGCACCAACATGGGGACCCACTGAGGTCCCTCCTGACTGTCACTCCCTGATGAAGGCTTCTAACAGGGACAAAAGACTTCCAGGTCCCTCTGTCCTGGGAGGGAGGAACAGCTCTGCCACGGGATTGCCAGGACCCAACTTGGAGATCTTGCCCACGATGGTTTAAGTCCTGGGGGAGGTCACAGCTCCTGGAGAAGATCACTGACTGCTCCTTGGTTGTGGCCACCTGAAGAAGCTCTGCCTCCTCTGGAGTCAGGATTTACCTTTCCTACACACTGGAGGATCCTTGCACTGCTGTAGCCTGCAGACAACCTCTTCAGCAGGGTGTCCAGTTCATCTGGATGGGTGTCCTGAACCAGTCCAGGGTGGAGAGACCCTTCAGGTGGGAAATCACACCCCACCAGCTCGGCTTTGGGTCAAGAGAGCAAAGCCACCGAGGCCCTGGCGTGTCACTAACCTGTGACTCTGACTCATGCTCTAATTAACCCAGGGAGCTCACAAGGAGCTCTTGGCAGGTTCCTGTGGTGGAGACGTGTGAAACGCTCGAGGTGACACCCACCGCTTATTTTTAGGCTCTCCTGGAGGCTTGAAGTAGGTCACTTAACATCAGGAAGCGTGTCCTGGGTCTTCAGGAGGCCAGCCTGGTGTCGTGAAATGCCCAGGGGCCTCTGTCTGGGCTGGTGGCATCAAGATGATGCTCCCTGACATCTCTCCTCCATGGACTTGCTGCTGGGAGCCGACGGGCATCAGCAGAAGCTTCTCTGGGAGCCAGGGCTGTGACTCCTGGTAAACCTCCAACTCCACCATTTCCCTATCCCACCAGCACCCATGAGGTCTGTTTTGATCCCTCCAAAAAAAAGGTTGAGGAGGAGCAAACATCTGCAGTGACACTTGGCCAACAGCCAGCCACAGACGTGGTGGAATAACCACAGAGATGCTACTACAGAGGCCGTGGAGCAGCCACTGCCCTTGGCTGGAAGTCACCACCCATCAGCTGAAACCTCCTCATCACCTCCTGGCACCTTCTCCATCCAGGCTGGGCAGGTGGCAAGTGAAACCAAGCCAGTGGGATCTGCAGGGACGGTGCCATTTGCTCTCCAAGGGTACACAGCCTGGCAGGCTCAGTTCAATCACTTGCCACCTTTGCATCTGGAAGACTTCTGCCTTCACCTTCAACCTCACCTTCAACCACCAACCTCCCCTTCAACCACCAACCTCCCCTTCGGCCTTTACCTCCAGTCTTACCTCCAAACTCATCTCCGGTCCCACCTTCAGCCTCACCTTCAACCTCACCTTCTTCCATTGTTCTTGACACTGCACTTCTGTAGGCACCAATTCCAGCTAGAATTTCTTCAAGCCCTCCTGCATGGGTCGGTGGTGGGACTGGCTGGTTCCTGGGCAGGTCGTGGGGGTCTAACCAGTGACCAGATTTGTACCTCCAGGTGCAGGGAGATGGTAGCAATGTGGAGGCTGCAGACACAGCCCCTGGTCTGGAGCAGGGCCACCAAGTGTCCTCTGTGTTGTTCCAGGAGCTCTACGGACCCCGTGGGTCATGAAGTCATCTGGGCCCTTGGAGCAGGTTGCAGGGACATCATCTCCCTCCAGGTTGCACCTCTGCATCCGTGGTAAGAATCCTTTTAGGAGGAGGCCAGGAGTGAGGTGCACCACTTGATGGGAAGTCTTTTTCAGCAGGGGCTGTTGGGATGGGACAAGAGGGGATGGTTTGAACTAAAAGAGGGAGATTTAGACTGGAGAGAAGGAGGAATTTGGGATGCTGAGGGTGGGGAGAGGCTGTGCCAGGCTGCCCAGAGAGGTGGTGGCTGCCCCAGCCCTGGCACCATCCCAGGGGAGGTTGGGGGGGCTCTGAGCACCCTGCTCTGGGTGCAGATGTCTCTGCTCCCTGCAGAGGGGTTGGATTGGATGCCCCTGAAAGGTCCCTTGTGACTCAAACCATGCCATGTAATTGGGTGTGAGGTCCAGATTTGCTCATCCTTGTGGGATGAGCAGCAATCTTGGAGGCCAGGCTGGGGGTCCAGGAGCTCTGCCCCATCCCTCCCTGCAAAGGCTGGGAGCTGGTGGGTGCAGGCACCTCCCTGTTGAGCTGGGAATGTTCCTGGGGAGGCTGCAGACAGCAGAGATGAAAGGGGACCCGTGATGGGTCTGGTAGGTGACACAGAACATCAAACACTTGCCTGAGCTCCTCACTGCTCATGTAACAACAGCTCTGAAGGGCCTGGGTGTTCCTGAAAGGGTGACAAGTCACTTCCAGGGAGGTGGTTGCACTTGCTCTTGCTTTGGAAAAGCATTTCTGGGGCGTGAAGCTGCTGGTGGATCACTGCCCTGGGACATCTGGGTGCTCAGGAGCTCGTGGCTCTCAAAGCAAGTCCTTTGGCTCCTCACGTCCCTTCCATGGAGCTATTTCTTCTTGTCATGGGAGGTTTGTTGGAATGTCATGTCCCCCACCAGCCTGGATCAAGGTGTACAGAGGGGGATGTCTCTCAGCAGGAGGAGCTGGATGTTAAGTGCCAAATGCCTTGTTTCTTCCCTGGAGGAAACAGCACATGGCATGTAGGCTTCTCCACCTAGAGGTCCAGGCTCCTGCTGCTGGTTGGATCACTGCAACCAATGGAGTTTGGGGCCTGATTCAGTTCATAGAACCACAGACTCGTTTGGGTTGGAAGGAACCTTAAAGATCATCTCATTCCAACTCCCCTGCCGTGGGCAGGGACACCTCCCACTAGCCCAGCTTGCTCCAAGCCCCATCCAAGCTGCTGGATCTCCAAAGCTAGAAGGTTTGGGGCAGAGGGACTCCCCTGAGCACACGGACTGGTTGCAGCACAACCCAGGATGGCTGTTGAGGTGGAGACACCTCCTCACAGCGTGGCAACCCCTGGGCTAGTGGGGTGGGATTGGTCCCCAGTTCCACAGCACTTGCAAGAGTGCTTGTGAAGGGGTGGGGGTGAGCTTTTCTGCCAGTTGTCTTCCAGCTCTTCTCCTTCTTCTCCATCTCCCCAGCCAGCAGCCGACGCGGTTCAGCAACCGTTGCCTTCAGATGATCGGGAGGTGCTGGCCACACCTGCGGGCACTGGGCATTGGAGGGGCAGGCTGTGGCATCCAGGGACTGGCCTCCTTAGGTAGGCAGCTCTGCCCTGGTGGGACAAGGACAAGGGGACTTTGTTGGAGGCAGGGTGTACCCCTAGGAGATGCTCCATGGGGGATCTTGATGGAGAAACCCACCCCGAGGAGCACTGGGTGCACCCTGCCCCTCCTCGCTGCCACCCTGCACCCCGTTCCCATCAGCTTGTCCTCATCCCTTCCCCGTGGGGTGCTGATGGTGGGTGCTTTGTCCCTCCAGCCCGAAACTGCATGAGGCTTCAGGTCCTGGAGCTGGACCACGTGGCCGAGATCAACCAGGAGGTCGCGGCGGAGGTGTGTCGAGAAGGGCTGAAGGGGCTGGAGATGCTGGTGTTGACCTCCACCCCGGTCACCCCCAAAGCCCTGCTGCACTTCAACAGTGAGTAGCCACCCCAGGGGGCATCACCCATGGACCCAAAGGCCATTAGATATCCAGAGCCATCAACTAGACCCTGCCATCCAGCCCCACCCACTGGAAAGTGCTGGGAGCTGCACAGTGGAAGGTTTCTAAGAAGGGATCCAACAGGGTCCTGCTCAGAAGATACTGATCTTGCCTTGGGCCATAGGGAGGATGGAAACACTCCCTCCATGTTCCCCTTGGTGTGATTGAGGCCTCTGCTCTGTGACACTCTGAGGTTCACTCTGGTGCATCCACCTTTGGAGTCAGGTCACTTATGGAAGCTGTTTGCCAGGACAGGAGCTCCTGGGGGGTAAAGGGGTCTACAGCTGGCAGAAGAGTCTGTTAGAGGAGCTTCTCTTGGTGGTCATGGCACATCTGACCTGCTAGGAACTCACCCCCCTGGGTGGGAGAATAAGGGTAGCCCAAGTAATGGGATGGGACCCTGGGAACCACCTCCCAGACCACGGTTTTCCCTATGGAAGTCTTGGTGACCAAGAGTGGGTCTCCTCCCTCTTCAGGGGGTTTCCCCTCAAAGCATAAGGCCTTGAGGAGCACTGGGTGGGTTTGAGGGTCCACCCTGGCTGTCTCCCCACCACCAGGTGATGTCTCTGCCCCCAGGTGTGTGCCGGAACCTGAAGTCCATCGTCGTGCAGGTGGGAATCGTGGACTACTTCAAGGAACCCCACAGCCCTGAAGCCAAGAAGATGTTTGAGGAAATGGTGAACAAGCTCCAGGTAAAGGATGCCATTCCCATCTCCCCTGGGGACAAAGTCCTGCCTGCAGCTGAAGTTCCTCAGTAGAGAACATCTAAGCTCACTAGGGACGTTCCTGAAGGTTCACTGACCTTCAGACACAGGTGACCAGAAGTCTGAGCAAGATCTAACAACCTGGGACTCCTTCCCGTGGCTTTAACCAGGACTGATTCTCTGGGGGTGTCTTCTCCAGGGACACAGAAGGGGCTGGTGCCTCCACTTACATCCTAGGCACTGTGATTTAAAATCCACTCATGGAAGCAGAAATCAGGTTATTTTTAGCTGCAGACCTTGCTGAGCTCATGTTGCTTATCGGGGCTCGAGTTGTCCTTGATCTCTTGAGGGTTTCCCAAGGCATCTCCATCCCTGTCCCAGGGAAAAGGAGGTGCCTCCATTTCACTTCATCCTCTGGTTGGGCTCCCACTGGGGCGTAAAGCAGAACTCCTGTGAGATGCAAAGCAGGACGTGGGGATGGGGACCCACCAGAGCACTCACAGGGTTCCTGCTCCACCACCACGGGGACAACAGTTTGGGTTGAAAGGGACCTTGAAGTTCATCCAGTTCCAACCCCTCTGCCATGGGCAGGGCACCTCCCACTAGAGCAGGGTGCTCCAAGCCCCATCCAACCTGGATTTGAACACATCCAGGGATGGAGCATCCACAGCTTCCCTGGGCAACCTGGGACAGGGTCTCCCCACCCTCAGAGGGAAGAATTTCCTCCTGTCCTCTCTCTTCCTCGACCTGTGGGTCAGCACCTTGAGTATTTCCAGGCATGGAGCATCTCCCACCCCTGGAGTGACCAGGTCAGCCGAGTCCCACACCCACCACGTTCTCCTCTCTTCTTCCAGGCCCTGAGGAAGAGACCAGGCTTCTCCAAGATTTTACACATCAAAGTGGAAGGCGCCTGTTAAGACCTTCAGGGATCCCCAAAAGCACATTCCCTCCTCCACCCTGGAGGAGCCAGAGGCCCCGTTGAAACCAAACCCACCGTCCCGACGGCGACCCCGGCCCCTGCACAACAGAACCCAAACCCCACCCCCCAAACTCTCCTGGGCCTTAGGGATTGGCACCCGGGGCCAGCTCGTGGGTGAGGTGCTACTCAAGGACACTTTTGGGTTGTCCCAACAGCAGGGATACGCTCTTTCCTGGGCAGGAAGGTGGCTTCCAACATCCCCTCCCTTTGCCAAGGGTCCTCGTTTGGAAAAGGTCTTTTTTTTCCCTTCAAATCCTCTTTCTGGGATGGGTTTTTTGGATGCTGTGGGAGATGGGGGTGGCTCAGCACGGCTGGATTGTCCCTGTGCCATCCAAAGGGGCCGTTCCTCTGGGGGAAATGGTGTTCCTGGAAAGTTCCTGCTCCTTTTCATTTGTTTTTTGAAGAGAGGGGCACCCAAACCTGGGCAATTTCTGCCCCCAAACCAGCAGCCACCACAGCACAAGCCCGGATGGCAGAGCTGCATCCCGGGGGCAGAGGATGCCAGAGGACACCAGGAGAGATGGTCACTCTTCCAGAGGTTTCCAGCCTCACCTCCTCTCCACCCAAAACCTTCTTGCCAAGGCAATAAACCATCTCCAAAAGTCCTCGCCCACCAGGGACCACGGTCGTGCTTCTGTCCCCACCACCCTGCTCCCACCCAGAGAGAGGGACCAGCACAGGACACCAACCTTTGGCATCTCATCACCTTCCTCAGCAGCCTGAAGGAGAAACCCTGGAAAATTGTCCTGAATTCCAAAGCTGCTGGTGAAAGCACCAACCCAACTGCCCTGGTAGAGCAGATCCCGTGGCCACGGATGTGATTTGAATGCTTTTTTTTCTTCTGGCTTTCTCCTCCTCCAAGGACATCATCACCCCCTCCAAATAGTCTTCCCAAAGAAAAAGGCTTTGGAAAAGCAGCCAGCAGGGTCAGGAGACTCCATCCTCCACCCCAGAGAAGGTTCCAGGAGGTGCCCACGTCGTGGGGACACCCATCACAGCACTGCCAGCAGCAGGGACACCCCGGCCTTAAGCACAGCTCCCTGCCACCACCAGCCCCAGCCTGGGTGTTTGGACCCAAGGTGCTGAGCTGAGAGAGGAGCCAACTTGGAAAAGCAGATCTGGGGGGATTGTCCCCTTCTCTGGAAGTTTCCATGCCTGTTGGCTGAGAGGAAACAGCTCTTCCCAGGGCACCTCCCCTTTCCTCCAGCCCTCCTGGGGTGATGGGCTGCTGTGGAGCATCCCCCCCGGGAGGCAGAAGGGTGGTGACCCATCATGGCAGCACCTTCCTCATCGACAGCAGGAGAGCTGCAGACCTCAGCCAGGAGCTGCCAGCCCACGGGGGGACCCCACCAGAAAATCAAAGAGATTCCAGAGCTGGAAGCAGCTCCTGGATCTCCCAACTCCAGGAAAGCACTTGAGGAGAACCATTTCACCCACCTTTCATCCCATTTATGCTGTCTCTTCTGAAACAGGGTTATTTAGCCACCACCCTCCGTTGGAAGCCCCTCTGCTGCCTGCAGCTATCCAGGAGAAGGCTGTTCCCTGGAGGCACAAAATTTGGGAGCCCAAATAAACCCCAAGACACCCATGAGAAACCACCACGTCCCACCACAAGCACCACCAGAGGAGCTTCCCAGCACCCCCCACCCCATCACCGTGGGTTTTCCTCCATCCCAGGGAGGCTGGGACACGTGTGATCCAGGGGCAAGAGGAGCAAGGGATGCCCTGACCAGCAAAAAAATAAAAATCAGCCAATCCAACCCATCCCACCCAGCAAAGCTCCAAGCCCCTCTGGGGAAGCACCTGGCTCTGATCCCAAGGAGAGTGGTGCCAGTGGAGACATCAGGGTGCAGAGACTTGGAAAACTCCCTTAAAAAGAAAATAAAAGTGAAGTATTTATTTCTATAAAGAAGGAGAAAAGCTTAAAAAAAAAATGAGAGAAGATTTTAAAGGAAAATTCTATACTCAGCATGTTTCTACACTCTACTCTTAAAGACTTGTTGGAGAGTCGTGTCAAGAGACTGAAGGTGGCTCTGGGTTTGCCACTGCCCTGTGTCCAACCCCCTCTCCTGGCTCCTCCAGCCCATCCAAGGTGAGGAAGGGGGCTGGGAAGCAGGGGGGAGATGGTGAGGTGGCCAGCAGGGTGATGTGGAGGGTGGGTGACATCCCTGCTCTCCCCACTGCTCCGAGGGTTGTGTAGGTCACAGCAGGATGATGTCACCCAAAGACCAGCCCCAACCATCCACCTCCCCCTGGGGTCCTCCAGAAAGAAGAAAAAAGCCCTGTTTTTGGCTTAGCAAATCCACCTTTTTACCCAAACCCTTGACCTTGAGCAGGTTCAAAGAGAAGATGAAAAAGTGTTGGGGTTTGGGGCTCTTTTTTCCCTTATTTTGCCTGAGCTTGGATGGATCCCTCCTTGGCTAGGGAGGAAGATGCCTGGGGGGCTGAGAGCCTGCTGTGTGCCCAGCTCTCCTGGTGGCTAATTACCCGGGGTTGTTAATGGCAACGAGCTCATTAAGGGCTGTGGATGTCACCTCCGTGGCTTCCCTGCTGTGTGGCCTCGTTGGCTCCCCCACCAACCCCCAGGAGAGGCTCAGGCAGCACCGTGGGATTCACTGCATCCAGCTCAACCCCATTTTCCTCTGGAGAGGGGAGGGAAATACCAAATCCCCCAGGAACACCAGCAGGGAAGGGGTGGGGGCTGGGAGAAAGCCCAGGGGGGTGGCTCTGCGATGACAATCCCCAGCCAAGGGTGGCTGGAGGTCACAGTGATGCTCACATCTGGATGGTGCCACCAGTTCCTGCCAGACCCTGGTTACCAGAGGATCAATTTTGGGGAGATACCTTCTTTTTTTCCAGTGGATTTTCCCAAAGTTTCCCCTTTCCTTGAATTTAGGGGCAGGATCTCCAGAGGAATGTCACCAGCAAAACCCAACTCGGGTTGGGAGCAAATTGATCCCAAATCCCTCCCAAATCCACCTTTTTCTGTCTCCTCCTGGGGCTGGACTTAGCTTCTCACCCAAAAGGGTGGAAGGGGATGAGGAAAAGGGGAGGGGACTCCCAGCTTGGCTCAGTTGGGGGTTTGGAAACCACTTCATGGAAGAGGGGGGAAAAAACCCATCCCAGGTCTTGCTCCCTGAGGCATGGTCATGACCAGGGAGGGTCCAAATCCTCCCCCAGGCTCCAAATTGGATTTAAACTGATCCATCCTGGGCACAAAATAATGAGGAAAAGCAGCAGCTGAAGGGTTTTGTCCTTTGGCTGGTAGAGGAGCCCGGGAGCTGTAGCATCAACACTGCAGCCTCTCCCTTTTGGGTTGAAAAAAACACCTGGAGGTTGAGGGAGGAGCAAAAGGAGTTGGGAATTGGTGCCAAATGATGGAAAAGCTTTAAAAGGATTAAAAAAAAAAACCACAAAAAAAACAAAACAGGGTTTGGGGAGGTTTGGCAACTGGAGATGGTTTGTGGCAACCGAAGCATCGCTGGGTGTTGTTTGAGGGACCTTCCCCCCCCGAGGGTGGAGGTCAAAAGAAATCCCAGGAGCAGGTGAGAAAGGTCCCTCCTGCCCCAACTAAAAAGAAGCAGGGAAAAAAAAAAGGGATTTTTCTGCTCCAGTTTTGGGATTGAGCCCCCCGTGGATGGGGGGCTGGGGCCGGGGACAAGAAGGTGCAATGGTAGGGGGTGGGGGGTGTTGCTTAGAGATAATCAGAGGACATCTTTTCCACTTCCATGGGGAGGAGAGGAAAAAGAATCCCCGTGGGGAGAGGGAAAAAAAATCCCCATGAGGAAAAAAAACCCCCATGGATCAATAGCCAGGAATCTGCAACTGGTTCCCCACAGCCCTTCCTGAGGGCAGCATTGGCTCTGGGGGGGAGGGAGGGGATGATTCCTGGGGGGTCCTGTACAGAGACAACCCCCCCCCAAAAAAAAGGGTAATAAGTTGGCCTCCTATTTTTTTAAATCCTCTCTAAATTAGGTCTATTTTAGTCTTTTTTGCAGCGATGTGCCAGTGTCTGGAGAAACCAAACGTCCCTTTCTCCCCCTTTCCCACCCTCTCCCTGTGGTCCCTTGATGCTAAACTGGGTCCTGGCTGCCCTGGGTGGGAGTGGGTGGGTGGGGGGTACAGCTGGAGGTCCAAGGGGGTGCCAGGGTTGTCCCTCTCCCTCCCCCCCTCAGTGGGTTTAGCACTTTGGTTGGTACTGTCACCTGTAGATGCACTTTGATGTTGTTGCTTTGAGGCTTTGCCGAGTGTGAACAATGTGTATTAAACAAAAAAACCTATCAACAACAGGAAAAAAACAAACAAAAGACCCCCCCAAAATGGTGTGGAAAGAGCTATTTGATGATTTGGTGTTCAATAAAGACTCTCAAGATTGTGGGGTTTTTTTTCTTCTCCAGAAGGTCAGAATTGAATCTGGGACAGTCCTGAGGGGGGGAGGGAAGAAAAAAAGGGGCTGGGGGGATGAAGTTTTGGTTGAGACAGCTCAGGTGGCTGGAGGCAGAATCATCAAATAGAATCATTCAGGTTGGAAAAGCCCCTTGGGATCATCCAGTCCAACCATGAACCCTGCTCTACACAGTTCACCCCAAAATCCACATCCAAATGATTTGATCTTCAAGATCATCCCGTTCCAACCCCCCTGCCATGGGCTGGACACCTCCCTTTAGACCAGGTTGCTGCAAGCCACAGCCAACTTGGTCTTGGACACTTCCAGGGATGGAGCATCCACAGCTTCCCTGGGCAACCTCTCTCCATCCTCAGAGTGAAGAATTTCTTCTTTATTTCTACTCTAAATGTCCCCTGTGCCAGTTTGAAGCCACCATCCCTCATCCTGTCACTCCAAGTGAACACACACAGAGAACTGTGTCTGGAACTGGATGGTCCTGCTTCCCAGTACACCCACCTGCTTTTAAACAGGGCAAAAACCAGTTTGAAAGGTTCATCTTTGAACTGGAACCACCAGCTACCCACCCCATGGAACGACACAAGGAGCAGAGAATAGGGGAACTCTCTTCCCAGTTTGCCACTGAAAGTCAATTCTTTTTTATTGTGTTTGAGTCCGGGATCCAAACCCCCCACAGACAATGAAAACAAAAAAAAAGGGGGAGAAAGAAAAACAATTAAAAAAAAAGGATTATAAATAGGAACAGGCCCCACACTCACCAGAGAGAGCTCCTTGGGAAGGACGAGGCCTAAGGGGGATCAGGGCAGAGCCTGTCACAGGAGTTGCTGCCACCCAGGCCCAGCTTTGACTGCAGTGAAACCAGGCCCAGAAACCAGGCCCAGATTTGACTCAAGTGAAACTAGGCCCAGATTTGACTGCAATGGAACCAGGCCTAGCTTTGACTGCAGTAAAACCAGGCCCATAAACCAGGCCCAGATTTGACTCAAGTTTAACTAGGCACAGATTTGACTGCAGTGAAACCAGGCCCAGAAACCAGGCCCAGATTTGACTCAAGTTAAAGCAGGCCCAGCTTTGACTGCAATAAAACCAGGCCCATAAACCAGGCCCAGATTTGACTACAGTGAAACCAGGCCCAGATATGACTTAAGTTAAAGCAGGCCCAGCTTTGACTGCAATAAAACCAGGCCCATAAACCAGGCCCAGATTTGACTGCAGTGAAACCAGGCCCAGATATGACAGCAATGAAACCAGGCCTGTAAACCAGGCCCAGCTTTGACTGCAGTGACCCCAGGCCCATAACCCCCCGAAACAACCACCTGCTTAAGGGGGCCCGGTCGCTACACGGGCTCTCCATTGTCGGCTGGCGGGTGCGGAGGAAGCCGAGGCCGGGGCGGGGCGGGGGTCAGTGGTTGTGTGGGCGGGCGCGGGCACGGGCGCCGGGCGCGGGATCGGCGGCGGAGCGGGGGTTCTTGATGGTCTCGTCCACGGACACGATGAGGCAGGCGGCCTCGGAGGCGGCGGTCAGGGCGTTGACGCGCACCACGGCCGGCTCCCACACGCAGGCCTCGAAGTTGTCGGCGATGTCCTCGTTGGTGACGTCCACTCCGTACCACATCCCGCCCTGCTGGGAGACGAGGGGGGGCGGGGGGTCAGCGGGGCTCGGGGAAAACGGAATCAGCACAGTGTGGGGGGCAATGGGAGGGAATGGTGGAGATCTGCTGGTGTCAGGGCACAGCAGGGCAGTGTCCGGAGGGGTTGGGATCTCTCCAGAGCAGGAGACTCCACAGCCTCTCTGGGCAGCCTGGCACAGGCTCTGACACCCTTACAACAAACAACTTGCTCCTCCTGGGTGCCAGTGGGTGCCCCTTGTCCCGCCCCTGGCACCACTGCCCAGAGTCTGGCCCCATCCTCTTGCCCCCCAGGGCCCTTTAGCTCTTGCTCAGCATTGCTCA
>JAOEGS010000489.1:31890-46767 GCA_025447755.1 Corythornis vintsioides | reverse complement strand
GGGGGGGGGGGGGGGGGGGGGGGGGGGGGGGGTGGGGGGTGGGGGGGGGGGGGGGTGGGGGGGGGGGGGGGGGGGGGGGGTGACCGGCACCCACCTTCCCCCCGCCCGTCTGGGCCGGGACGGGATGTGCCGGGGCCGCCTCTGTTTGCCAAGCACTACAAGTGACGGGAGAAACTGGTCCACTTCAGGGTGGAAATATTTCAAATGCTTCGAGGGATGAGAGAGGCCGGAGGCTGCCTGGCCAAAATTTGGAGGGAGGTGAAATCACCCGTCCCCAGCTTGCCCCCCGACATCCCTGCTTGCCCCCTGAACCCCCCCAGTCCCTCCTGGAGTGCCACCCCTCACCCTTCTGAAGGCCACATTCATATGTGGGGGACATGGTTGGCACACCCTGGGTCCACCTGGAGTCCTCAGTGCCACAGGACCCTTTGCTTTCCCAGCTCCTCACTGGAGTACCTTGGCTTGAGGCACTGCTCAGTGTGCTGCCAGCTTCCCGGGGGGAAGGGGCGCTGCAAGGGTTCCCTAGAAGACTGTGGACAGTTCTAAAAGGCAAAGGAAACAGAAGGTGAAAGGGCTCAGAGCTTCGTAACAAAATCCTTAGCGAGGCAGATTCTCACAGGTTTTGGCTTTGCTAGTTCTAAGTCATTGCACTGGTGTCTCCTCTCTGGTGTCTCTGTTTCTGCTGCTGCTCAAGTGTGTTAGAAGCTGGAGTGAAGAGTCCACTCTCTACCTGCCCTGACTGCATGTTTTCCTCCATCTTTGTTCTGGGGAAGGACTATTAAAACGCATTTCCATGAGTCACAAATTCCACTGTTAAATATTTCTTTTTAAATGCCTGCAGTGTACACAGTTTCCTTGAGTTTAGTCACAGATTTCCCAGAAAATCCTATAGCAAAGCCTTTTTTTCCCCCTTTTTCTTTCTTTATTTTCTTTCTTTTTTTAAATTTTTTTTTCCCCCCCAAACTGGTTGTTTCCTGAAGTACAGGCTTGCTTTTAGCAACAGCTCAGATTGCTCTGGACTAACCTATTTCCTATGGAGCTGATTCAAAGCCCCTGGCTGAGTCAGGGCACCTATGGAAATTTCAGACAGTGCACAAAACAGAAAGGCTGCAGGGAAGTCAAAATGACAATTAGTTTATTTTTACAATAGTACTATGGGCAAAACTGCATTGTAGAAGCTCCTTCCGTGCAGAACCTCTCGCCCTTTACACAGCTAAGGTATCATTACTTCTCCAAACAACTCAGTTTGGAAGCCTCTATCACTGTTCACCTTTTGAATAACACTGCTGGTAGAGGAATTGATCCCAGAGCAGTTGGGGATCGAGGGGATGTGTTTATACACAGAACTGTGATGGGTTTTACCTGGGCCCTTTTTTCTAGGCCCCTTTTAGTGCCTGCTTTCAGGATGCATTGTGAGAGCATTGAATGTCTGGAGCAGGACAATATTTCTCTTTTTTTTTTTTTTTTTCTCTCAGCTTCTATAGAAAACACAGATTTAAAACTGACTCTCTGTCTTGACTTACTATTGTCTCAGTGCATCCCTAGAGACAGCACAAGTGAAATGTGATGGAACAAATGGCTGCAGAGACTCTTGCTGTGGTGTACCCAGCCAGCCCTCTTGAGTGGCCATGTGCTGTGAAAATAGCTATTGAGGGAAACAAGCATTGCCCAATCCACCTAGTTTTCTGGATAAGGCTGAATGATTTATTTTTCTCTGAAATCAAGAAACTGTTCTCAGAATTCAAGCATGTGTTAAAAACAGTGTTGCTGAAGGCTGTTAACTGCCTAAGGTTGCTCATTTCTGACACACCATAAGGACACTGGGTGCTGAGTTTTGACTGTGATGGGGATGTGACTGATAGCTTTACCTGTCCATTACTTTCTCCAATTTACCTGAGCCAGGGCCTTTGCAGACGTTTGCTAAGGAAAAGCCTTTAGAGCCTGGCTCAGGACAAAATAGCAAACTCATCTGGCCCTGCAAAAGAATGGCACTACTATTTTTCTGCTCAAGAAATGTAAGCAAAATTGTGGTAAATACCCAGTTCTGTGATTGCAACCAATATGCTCGGAAATGGTCTGACAGAACTATTGTGGTTACTGGTGTAGAGACCTCTGTCTGAGTTTTAGTGTCCCAGAGCTGGGCTTTGCACCTCTCTCCAGTTCCCCTTATCCATAAGCCTTCCAGTTTTTCAGATTTCTAAGTAAATATACTCCAGAGTAAAAAAATGTCAAGTAGTCCTTCTTTGAAGGCAGCCCCTCAGTAAAACCTATTCGACATTGGATAAATTGAAGTGCTCTGATTTCAATCAGTTCCCAAGGCTCCTGATTCTCACATCCTTAGGCACATTGCAGGTGTGGTGTCCTGGTGTTGTTCATGTCACTGGTGACCGGCCTTGATCTTCTGCTTTACCTGGAAGCAGGTGAAGTCACTACACCTTTTCTCTGTTAGATGACATCACCCTGAACAAGGTATAAGGAAATAGACAAGTACAAAGCTCCTTATTAGAGCAAAATCCTCCCTTACCTGGTTTCTTTCAATTTTAAGACCTTGTGTTCAGGGTGTAACCTGTTGCTGGTGGCTGCATGGGTTGTGGAATGGCAGCAAGCACAGGTTGAGAGGTACCTTGTTTCCTCCCCTAGTCTTTTCTCATTTTTACCTTTGTCTTCTATTCCTTTTCACTGCAAGTTCAGAAGCTCGTTTGTAACTTAGGCTGTTGACATTGCATGTTTGCCAAGTTTGGGTATTTCAGCGTTCATGCAGCTCCGGTTTCATTCAGTTTCTCCTGTGTGCTTGATCCCTTTTATCTTGGGCCTTATTAATGTGATTGCCCTGTGACAACAGTGGCTAGAAAACATACAGGAGAGCTGGAGCAAGTCGTGTTTGGTGGTGGCTGCTGAACTCTGCAGCGATAGCAGGGAGAGCAGGAGGGGCTGTGCTGCTGTCCTACCCTTTCTCCTTGGAGTCCTGCAGCACAGCTCTGCCCCTGGCAGGGAGATGTCTTCCCTGGGGAACCCAGCCCTGCAAACAACACCCCAAAGCAGTCCAGAGAAGCAGAGTTTTGTAGTTCATTAAATAGCAAGTGGGCAGGTTTGTCTTCTATTTAATTCTCCTTTTATCCTGCTATCAAGGGATCATCAACCTGCAGACAGTGTCCAACATTCCCAGATAAACTGCATCTGTGCAGACTCCTTCAGATGGAGGCTGTAAATGCCCACTGCCTGCACACAAAATGCCCACATGCTCCCTGGGTGCCTTTTCCAGGGCAGGCTTTCCAAAAAGCTTTTGGAAAGATGTGTCCTCTCCCCAGACCCTTGTTCAGTGCTTGGGATGAGCCCTGAGACCAGCGTGTCTATGCCAGAGGGACTGACCCCTTACCTTCTCCATTTTATACCTAGATGGTTTTGGTGACATGATTTAAGTAGGTCTCTCCTCAACCAGGACATAAATTACAGCCAGCACTCTGGCATGGGACTCTGAGAGCCATTCAGGGCATTTCCCTTGCTAGAGATTTGTTTCCTCCAGAGCAACTCGCTGAAGTTAATACCTTCCTTCTTCCCACTGCCCTCAACTTCGTGTTAAAGAGCAGTTAACTTGATGCTGCCCCCCTCTTAATAGGGACATAGCAAAACAGGGCACAATGTGGAGAAAGAGTTAAATAATTAATTTTGAGGTATCTAATTTTCAAAATCTTGCCTAATCAGGTTTTCCAGTTTAGCATTCATTTTTTCCACCCTTTGTATATACCAGTTTCAGTCCTTTATCTCTCCCACTTCTAAATATTTTACTGGGGTTTTGTTTTATACAGCTGAGAGGAATGCTGTTCTGATAAAACAGGGCTATAATCTCCTCAGGCTGCATTTCCTTAGTTCCCACTCTTCATCTGTAGCTTTTAAACAAAAAATCTTTACTAGATGAAAATAAAGACGGTGAATTTCAGTGGTACATTTAATAATTCATAAATCAAATGAAGTTCAAACAGGTTCAAAGTTTAAAAGTTTAAAAGTTTTGCTGAAGCTTTAAAGTTTAAACTGTCAGAGACTTTGACAAAAAACTTTTCCTGTCTGGAATATTTAAGATTGTTAAACTATATTACATGCATGGCTATTGCTCCATTTTTTCAACAACAACAACAAAAATTATTCTAAGATAATATTGATTTTATGTTTTCCTTAAGTAGCTATTAGTTATGCAGTATAAAGAAGCATATTATTAGGGTAAAGAAGATCACAGCTACATATCCTACCTATTATATGAAGGGTTTTTTTCAGGCCAACTTACTTTGGCCCGCAAGAAATCACTTGATTTATTAATGCAGCTACATGCTAGAGGGGTAGAAAAGGTCTCCTTTTAATGGCTTGGCCATTATAAAAGAAGAATTCATATGAGTGTATGAAACTACAAAGTCTGAAAAGCATTAGGTTTCATGCATTATGTCCTTCCAAACTTTCAAAAATGCAAAGACTTGATTCTGTTCTTGCTTATACCACAATCAGTATCAAAGTCAGAAATGATGTTACCAAAACCAGTGCATTTGTATGTGATCTGGTTTATGCCAACTTCATTTCATTAATGGATTCGAGGATCTCTTTACTCATATTTTTATCATTCCCAAAGCATTTGAAGTATTTTTCAGAAACATATTAATTTAATTAATTGAATTGCCAAATGCAATTATAGCTCTAAATGAGTTTCTGTGAAATAAGTATATTATGAATAACACATTAGGCAGATGTGCTTGTACTTAGGAAGAGGAACAAACTTCCCTTGGGGAAAAAATGGCATGGCATCAGAGGAACCTCACCAGTGGCTGTGGTGCAGTCACAGCTCAGACACAAGCACCACCTGTAAGCCTAGAATTAGACATTTTCTTCAGTAAAAATAACACATGTTCTATATGTCATTATTAGCCTCTAAAATTAATCTAGTTTTCATGAAGGAGCTCACAAAATAAGCTGCTTGTTATGGTAAAAGCAGAAACATTAGTGGCTTTAAGAGGCTTTAACTGAAAATAGTCTGACTGATGGGGTAAATGAAAATAGGCATTAGATGGCCTTTAGTTTCTCAGGGGAATTGGGCTTGGAAAGAACTCAGTGAGGGAGAGAGGCACTCCATAATTCCTGATGTAACACAAGGTTGCAGTAAGAAATGCGTATCCCAGACCACTTCTGAAACAGAGTTATTTTGGACTCTCAAACACAGACCAGTTGCAATGCTGAAAGTTCAGTAGAGAGCAGAGTCATGTTCTTCCATCAGTCAGAAATCACTTACTCCTCCTAATAAGTGCAGACTTTTTTCCAGCGAGCATCAGGGAATGTTATACACATGTCACAAGACTTTCTTCCAGCCTCTTGGACTGCTTCACCCTTGCTGCAGTTAACAGTGAATAAACGACAGTTTCCCAGCATCCTACTGTAGTGGATTTTTTTTTCCCCTAGGGCCCATTGGAATAGCGTGTGAATTGTGGTGTGAATAATCTGAAATATATGCCTACAATGTGTCATTTTGCCTGCCAGGAGATCATTTGCAAAAAGTCAATAAAGGAGGGATTCAAACCTGGCCAAATAAAGTTATTTTTAAACTTGTCTTTGTGGGCTGGTGTTCACTCAGTGCAATAAAGAAAAACCTTAGGATAAACCCAGCAAAGGACTAGGGATCCATGAGTAAAGTTAAGTGTAATGGGTGGTAGTTGCAAAACCCAGAATGCAGCATTAAGGGTTAAGATTGAACCTATCCTGAGGGAAGAGGGCTGGGCACTTCAAAAGGACAGTCCAGAAGTATCTCCACACTGAGTAGGAAGCTGCCTGCAAGCAGAAAGCATTCACACGAGATGGATCCAGACCCTGATTCAACACCTGCTCCGCACCCAGGGAGCTTAGAAATCTGCCTTCCAGTCAGTAATACAGTGTCAACATCCCCCCAGGGCCCTGTTGAAAATGGGTGCCTGCAGCTTTTTAGTTATGGGTCTCCAGGATTAGGCTAAATAGGCAAAACTCGAAGTCCTATGTTCATTTTTGAGCCATCTCTTTAGCATAATAACATGACTTGGTAGTGTCTTGCCTGTAACACAGTTTTACCTCATTTCCATGATAGTTTAGCATCATAAACTCAGAGCTGACTTCCTTTGCTATCCTGATTGCCAATGAATTGCTGAATGACTCCTTTATAACTTACTGCCTGGGAAGAGGCAGTGGTCATCTTATGACAGGCATATAAATCTCAGTGTAAATAAATTGTATGGAGCTTTTGATTTCAAGGACTAGTAGCTGGTATGGCCACTGCCCCAGCTGCTTCTTGTGGTTGTGTCTCCTCAAGCCCAGTGTTAAAGAGGACTCCAGCAGCCATACAAAACACACAATGCTACAAGACATCTTCTGCCTAATTCCCAGGCCACAACTCTTTGGGCACTGCTTTGCATCCTTCTACTGGCTTGTCTCTTCAGTTCCCTGCCCGATTGTCTGGGGTGAAAAAGGGCTCATTTCTACACACACACACAAAAAAATGGGCAGGTCCACACCAGAAGAGGAGTTTTCACCAAAGGAAATCTATAGATACCTTTCCTTGGTGGAAGAGTGAGTATTCATGGCAGCTGGGTGGAGAGGAACTTCATGAAGTCCAGGTATCAGAGCCCTCCCCCCTCCCAAGCCTTTGCGTTCCCATATTCTATCCAGTTTTGTTCAGAAGAGTTTTGCCAGATTTTTCTGAGCCAGGGCTTGTGGTTTTGGAAAAGGAAACATTATTTGTCTCATAATACAGACATCAAGTAACAAACAAGGCATCTGCAGTTCCTGGCACGAAAGTTTTTTGTAGCAATTTACTATCCAACATCCTTATAATTAATGAGGGTTATAACTACTATTTTTAGTAGAGTTAAAATGTGTTATAAGTTAATAGAGAAAGACATGCTGTGTAATATGTGACTAATGTATCATTTTACTGAGAATTTGTTTTAGATTGTTGAAATTTTCAGGGAGTTATTTCCAGAATATTCTACCTGATCTGGATGCTCTTTGAGCATAGAACTGAAAGCAAACTGCAGCTTAGATGGCCTAACTGACTAATCATGTCAAAATCCTTGGAAAACAAAATTGCTATAATGTAAATCCATCCTGCCTATTACCAGCAGGATAACTGGTTCAAGTGAGAGGCAGACCCACTGGAAAGCAGCCCCATGAAGAGGGACCTTGGCATCTTGGTGGACAATAAGTTCTCTATGGGACAGCAATGGGCCCTATGGCCAGGAAAGCAAATGGTCTCGTAGGGGCATTAGAAGAGTGTGGCCAGCAGGTCGAGGGAGGGTATCCTCCCCTTCTACTCTGCACTGGTGAGACAACATCTGGAGTGTTGTGTCCAGTGCTGGGCTCCCCAGTTCAGGAGGGATAGGAAAATACCAGAGAGTCCAATGGAGGCTACGAGGATGATGAAGGAGCTGGAACATCTCTCTGCTGAGGAAAGGCTGAGAGCCCTGGGGCTGTTTATCCTGGAGAAGAGAAACCTGAGAGGGGATCTTATGGATGTTCACAAAGATCTGCAGGGTGGGAGTCAAGGAGAAAGGGCCAGGCTCTGTTCAGTGCTGCCCTGGGGTAGGACAAGAGGTTATGGCAGCAGGTGAAATGGGAAATCTGAGGAGAAACTTCTTCCCTGTGAGGGTGCCAGAGCCTGGCCCAGGCTGCCCAGAGAGGCTGTGGAGTCTCCTGCTCTGGACACTTTCCAGCCCCACCTGGATTTGTTCCTGTGTGGGCTGCCCTGGGTGCCCCTGCTCAGGCAGGTGGTTGGACTCCATGATCTCCAGAGGTCCCTTCCAGCCCCCACCATGCTGGGATTCTATGCAGTCAATCCTTTTTCAGGTGTGACAGAAGCGAACTCATCGTTATTAATTAGGGCAAGAGACGATGCAAACGGGAGACTATTGCCGACGACAGAATTGACCAACCGAGATGGTTCAGTTAGCGGGTGGATCGGCCGAGCTGTTACAGGCTGCCTAGGGCATGAAGGGGCCGTGCGGGGCCGGGCCGGGGGGTGCGGGGCGGCCAGGAGCAGCGGCAGGCGGAGCCGGTGCCGTCGGCGGGCGAGCCCCGCGCTTCCCGCGGCAGCCGCCGGTGGGTCCTCGGGCATCCCTGCGCCTGCTGGGCAAGGGAGCTGCCGGGAGTGGCCGCGAGAGGGGAGGCACCTGCAAACGGGACGGGAGAAAGGCACAGTCTCGACGTACACTTGGTTTGTTCTGAGTAGGATTTTGTCCTGCTGCGGCTGCTGAGTTTGCCAAGTGTTTTGCGGGATTTGCCTCTTAATCCGCCTCTGTGCTCTCAGATGTTCTATATCTTGGGATATGGAGAACCAGAATCCAGCTCTCTGGGTGTTGGAATCATCGTTTCAACTTTGGCTTCCCAGTTGCATGGCAAAAAAAAACCCCAACAACAACGACAATGACAAAAACAAACAAAACCCCAAACAAGCAAACAAAATCCAAGAACAACAACAAAAAGATTAAAACAACCAACCAATCAACAACAAACACCCAAAAGCCCCAACCAACCAAAAATAAACAAAAAACCCAATCAAACAAAAAATAAACATAAAAACCCAGACAAAAACAAAACAAACAAAACCAAACAAATAAACCAAGCACACACATACAAAAAAACACACAGAAGTAAAATAAAATAAATCCCTCCCCCTTAAGTAACACCCTTCTTTTAAAAGAGTAGCATAAAACTTTTTTTCCTCTTCTCTTGAGATGGAGCACATTCTTCCCTGCATAAGGATGTTGTTTTCTCGTCTGGCAATGTTGGGCACACTGTCACAGCTATTTGCTATGCCATTCAATTAATAAAAGTCAGCAACCTGTTGAAGTGATTAGCTGTATTTGTTTAAGAGACGCCCAGTCCTGCAATTTTCAGGGAGAGTGCATTACAGGTTAGAGTTAAAATATTGACCAGGATCTGGGGGAAGCTCGTACAATCCCATTAGCCATTCCTATTTATGACTCCTAACCTAGTTAACCTAAATACAGATACTCTTAAAAAGATATGAACGGGAAGTAATTTTGTATAAACTGTATACTGTATAAAGTTTATGTGCAGCCAAGTTGAAGATGGAAAGATTGGGGAGTGGATCCTTGAGAGACAGATTACTTCAGCTGCTAGGCAAAAGTGCTGGCGCTGGCTGGAGCATCAAGTGTCTCAGCCCAGACATCAACATGTTCTTGAGGGAGTACTCCAGCAAGGAGCATAAGGTCACCAGTGCTGGCTTGGTGCCTTACTGCCCAGAGGATTTCCATCTGTGACTGGTGAATTTTCATCTGCATCTTCCTGGTGCTTCCCAGTCAGGTGCCACAACGTGAGACCACAGCACGTTTGTCACTGGTGTAAGAGGCAAAACGTGCTGGAGTGAAGCAGGGACTCAAGGCGATTCTTTAGCTTCATCAGGCAGGAAGGCAAAGGTAAAGGGAGGGAAAAAATCTCTCTGGGATGGAGCACAGCTCACAGAACACAAACTGGACAATGAACAGCAGCGGGATTTTTCAAAGCGTGGAAGTAGCTTAGCAACAAGTGTTTATTTCCTGGTTTAGAAAAGGTGCTGTGAAGGCACGAACTCCTAGGAGATGAATCATATCTAAAAGGCAAGCATTGTTTAGCTTTGAAATTGTACCCAAAATGCCACTGAGATAATTCAGCATATGCTGTCCTCCATTCATAAAGGCCTGGCACATTGATTGTCCAGCATGCATGCATCCAAACACGGTACAAAGCTGGAAGGCCATGGAAGAAGACCATTTTATGATTTTCCCATTGCATTTCTGTTAGTGACGCAGTAACTAGCAGCTATAGATGCATCTTATAGAAGAGTAAACCCTGTCCTAGAGATTATATTGGCACATGGAAAAACTACTTTACTAAGTAATCATAACTTGCTTCCAGGAGTCCAAAACCTAAAAGATGCTCATTACAATGTTGTTTCTGTTTGGGAAGTGTAAAGCTCAGTGATTCAGAAATTCTGTTTCAGTGAAATCAAAAGAAAATCAAACTTTACTAAGACAATTGCCAGCTTTTCTTCTACCTAAAAAACTTTCTGCTTGAAGTGGCCTTCAATTTTTTAATTTTTAAACACAGCAATGCTGTTTCTGAAAAAAATTCAGCTCCAAGTGGGCATAGTTTTACAGGTGGCAGTGATGACATTTATTGCTCAGCTATAAGCATGAGATCTTTAATGGTCTTGAGCAAGCTGCACTCTACCTCTCTGTCCATAACCATTCAAATATTGTCCCACCTGTGTTGAAAGATATTTATTGATGTTTAGCAGTTTATATGAGGTCATCAACCTTTCAAACAGATCTCGCTGAAAAAATTTATTGCCATGTTATATTGCTTAACTAAAAATAATTAACTTTCTACTACATTACTTAATGACACTTCCAGACTACCACTAATGTGAAGCAGAAATGTGAAACTTTAGAGAACTCTACCTCCTGCTCACTGAGCTTTTTGTGAAAAGAAAAGCATTTTTTTAAAGATCTCTGAAGGTATAAAAATGCCCTGATTATATTACTCAGGTATTTGTATGGTCCAGTAACTGCAGTATCCACACCGCCTCCTCATCTTTAATGCATTGGTCCTCACAACACCTTTGTGAGAGGATGGAAGTACTTTTTTCTTTCAATAGATGGATATCTGAGAGATGGAATAAATAAGAATGGATGTGGCTTGGGCAGGAACTGAGTCTGGAGATGCTGCAGGCAAGATCAATATATGTGCAGGAAAACGTTCTAGAAAAGCAAAACACCTGGGTATGTAACTAGTTTTTCTCCCTGTAGGCAATGCTCAAAGCAACTCTAGGTAATTTTTGATTGCTAAGTGTCTTGATTTCCCCATCGTTTTGGTTATTAAAAAGTGTGTCTGCCCACCACTGCAGTTTTCTATACCTGGGTGTATCTGGGCACACCTTTAGACCTCTCACAACTTGCTGCCTGTGGCATCATGATGGGAAACTTCCTGGGGCAAACACTTGCTGGAGTTTTGCTCCAGAAGAATTTTAATGGATAAAATATGAAGGAAGGAGACACATCCAGCAATGACTACTCGTGGGAATTTTAGCAATTGATTAATAATATGGTACCCTCATTAGCTGTCTTGAAACACGTGAGATCTATTTATGTTCTTCCATTCCTCATAGTTTGCTTTGTACTTAAAATGAAAGTAGAGATTTAACCTTCCTTGTATTTCTCACTTGCAGAATTAATAGCCCAGTCTTAAGTAACAAAGATTCACCCCTCCTCAACACCTTCAGCATACCAGTGCCTGGTGGAAGGTGGGACACAGTTCAGTCCAAAGCAGAGCCACAAGCAGGACTGGAAAAAGAATTGACTGTTCTTCTTGTGTCTTTCCTTGCCCCAGGGCCCAAACCAACTGTGTGTCAGTGGCTCTGTAACCAGTACCAGAGCCCCTCAGCCATTTAGAAAATCAATTTCCAAGGTTCCTGGCTTGCTCTGCAAGTTAATTTGCACCCAATTTCACAGCTGATTTCATCTCAAGCCACTAATGATGGTAATAAATGTCTTGCAATTGTATTAGTCAGATGTAATTGGGTATTTCAAAGAAACAAGAGGAAGAGGACAGATAAGATCTATGAAAATATGAGATTCAATTCCTGTTTCATTTGTAGCAGCCCTATTTCATGATCGTGGTCTGCATTAGTTTTGCCCTGCTCTGGCAGGGGGGTTGAACTCTGAGTTGATCTTCAGAGGTCCCTTCCAACCCCTACCATGCTGTGATTCTAGTTGACTAGATCTGAATTAGATCTATGTACTTCTGACACGTATATCTGTATTTATCAGTAAGTTGAATAGCTCTGCATGTATATAATAGACCTTGTTATTTTTCAAATCAGAGTTTGCCTGGTAGTCTGAGGATATGGGGATTCCTTGCCCTGTTTGCACACATCCCAGAGGCAGTGGCAAGAACCTGGGAGGTGTTTCTCACTCTACCTTCACCCCTCACTTGCACAGCACTCACAATGTGAAAATTGTTCTTTCTGGTGAGTGTAAGCGGAAGCAAATTTAAGCTGCAGGCTTCTTCAGCCATAGTCATAGGAGGTGGACAGCATTGCTCTGCCTGTAAAGCATGCTCTGAATGAAGGACAAGGCAGCATGTGTGTGTAGGAGTATTAAAACTGACTTTTGGGTACTCTGGGGACACTCTGTGCCTCCTTATCCTGCCTACCTATGCCAGGATCCCCTTCCTGGTGACTAGATACAGGGAATAAGAACTGATAACTGGGAATAAGATACTGAGTAAGAACTGCAGAAATCCTAAAGCCTGAATGTCTTCTAAGTAATAAAGTCACACTAACACAAGAAATGGAAACAAGAACAAATGTGTGGGGACAAATGTGTGTAAAGGACATAGGCTGCTCGTCCCACCCAAGTGTCAGTAAAGCCCTGCACAGTGCCCAGTGCTTACGTAGCATGCAACAGAGGCATGTCTTAGAATCACAGAGCCATCCAGACTGGAAGGGAGCCCTGAAGGCAGCATGGCCCAAAGCAGGGCCACTGAAGCATGGAGTTGTAGGTGGGAATGAAGATTTGACAGACCAGTAGCTTATTCCACTGAGTGTCCTAGAAGAATTAATATAAGTTACAACTTTATAATAATTTATTAGAAAATTTTAATTGCTTTTCTGAATCAAAGTTGTGAATTGATGGCCTTTATTAGGCTGAAAAAAGAAACAGAGCAGTAAGCCTAGATGTTGAATGAACAGGGATGTGTCCAGTAGGGTTTCAGATAACATATGCTCCAGCACCCTGCCCAGGTCTGGATCCTCACTGCCTCTGAAAAAAAAAACAAACTACAGAAGATGAAAATGTCCAAGCAAATGCCCAGCATAACTGCTTCAGCAGCCTGCATGACAGCAAGGTGGAGCAATTGCTTTCACATTAACTGGTTGTCTCATCTAAAGGTGACAGCATCATCAAGCTTCTTTAATGTTCAAGGCTGTGAATTATTTGAAAGAGTGTCACAGAAGAAAGAGATGCTTCTGCAGTGGAGTCTGGACTATCCCCTGTCAAATCCATTTTAGCATCCCATATGGGAAGGAATTACCAAGACCTACATTTTCCTTTGAACAAGGAAGTCCAGGTAGAGCTCAGCAAAAAATCTGAATGCCTCTAAAGGAAATTTAGAATCATAGAGTGGTAGGGGTTGAAAGGGATGTCTGGAGATGATCATCTTGTCCCAGGGAATCTAGTATTATATTCAGTATCATACTCTGGATATCTGCCCAGCCTCTTGTAAATTTTTATTAATTCAAATGTATTGAATTTGCAGGGAGAAAAACTAGAAAAAATAATTCTACTGATTTGTTTGGGGATTTTTTTTCTACCTTGCTTCATTTTAACCACTGATTTGTAATGGTACATGCACATATTGCATTACTGAGGTCCAAGAGCACATTGATTCATCTGTACCTGGGATTTGAACCCCACAAGGTCCTATGCTGAGTGAAGACCAGGTTAAATTTTTGCAGTGCAAAATCAAGAAAAAAACCAACCCAAGACTGATTGCTTAAAAGACTGGTTGCTTTGTTCCTCTTCCATCAGCACATTCTGCTCTGGCCAGGAATATTAACCCGGGTAACAAAAGGGATGGCTGAAGGGGAAGTGCAAGAAGAGTTTTAACATCATCCAGGTCTAAACCTAAAGTACTTTCTGCAGCCCAAGTTGCTATTGTTGCTTGAGAGACTGTTGTCAGCCCAGGGACACAGGAAATTCAAGGAGAGAAAATTACTGGAATTACATTGTGGAAAGGATATCTTGGCATCTGGGAAGACCCAGAAAATGGTCTCCTACACAGCTTCTCAAAGATCCATATTTTGCTAGATTTGAAGGGTTCATTCCTTAACAGTGAGTCTCCTTTGAAAGCCCTGAAAATGTCAGAAGGTTCCCCCAGTCAGGCCATCAATCAGCAGTCCAGAGGAGTGAGAAGAAACAGGGTGCCCAACCTCACCACTCTCACTGGTTTATGGTGCTTGGGACAGCTGAGCCTCAGGTGACTGCAGAGCAAAGTGCCTCAGCTTGCGCGCCCCCTATTCCTATGGGATAAGAGCATCTTTCCATTTCCCATGGGTACACTCAGAGCCTTTGCTCAGACCTAGTTATTGCATCATTGGCATTAGATGAAGCATCAAGCCAGTGACTGGTCGAAAACATGCCCAGGATGATTGCCCTGGCATTGGATCATTCGGGCATTGATCCCAGGGTGCATCCATAACTGGCAGTCAGTGACACCCTGCCTGTGATGCTGAACACTTCTGGGAGTGCTTATGGACCTGCTGAAATGGCAAAAATGATGCTTCATGCAAATAATAACTGGGTCTCTGGTCAGAAAAGCACAAACAGAAACAGGCACCCTAATGCATAAGCACCCTTACTATTTAATAATAAGGGAAGAAACAGTCCCTGATTTTGGTGGGAGGCATACATATTCCCAATATTACAGTTTGCCTTATATTTTGAATAATACAGATAATGGGAAAAACACAATGGCTGCCAAAAAAAAAAAAAAAAAAAAAAGAGCAGTGAATTGACAACCTAAATATTTATCTAGTATTGAATTATGCTGAAATCTGAAGGAAATGAGGTAACATCTAGGTCATGTGAATCCACCAATAAGACTCTCATTTGTTCCTGTGGCACATCTTTCCCTACAAAATATACTAGATTAAATAAAGGTTTAAAACTAAGGATGAGGAAGGAAAGAAAGTGGGTAAAAGTGGCAGTAAATGGAAATAAATAAATAAATAAATAAATAGGCATCATATTTTTTCCAGCAATACAAAGCCCAAGACTTTTATCAGCACTTACTTCAGTAGCCCCATACAAAAAAATC